>VOPJ01008343.1:0-24817 GCA_014673585.1 Semibalanus balanoides
CCCAGGTCGTTTGCATCGTTTTGGTGCATTGAGCTATTTGTGCGTCAAATCTATGCGGCGCTGGACTGCATCGTTCGAAAATGGGACGTAAAAGTTTCGACCCTGGCAGGACTCGAACCTGCAGTCTCCGGATTCGGAATCCGACGCCTTATCCATTAGGCCACAGGGCCGGCGGAATAGCCCCGCTCCTAAAGGCGATCTAATAACAGCAGGGTCGCGTCACTGGTGCCAATGTAATGAGTTATTTTATACCTTTCCCTAGTGCCAATGTTTTTCTCCCTATCCTCAACAACCATTGTTGATCTAAAGAATGTGAACGCGAGGTACGCAGTTCAATACCGGCTGAAAGTGTTGGCCAATGATCTTTCAAATAGTGCTGGGGCGCTGGACACGCGTATACCTATATTTAAATGTAATATTGCGATCAGTGAAGGCCCCGAAAAAAAGCGAGCAGAAAACTACTATGCGTTAACAAAATACAGGGATTTGACGGTCCCATGGACCGGGGTGTGGCTGGAAACAATTATTATAACATGAGCGAACCTGACCTAACCTTTACAGCAATTACGGTCGCAGGGACCCACGTGTAGAACGCTTCGCTCGCATCGTTCGCTGCGCTGCGGCCACTAAGGGGGGGGGGCCAAAAGGGGTCCTGTTGCTTCCCCCCTACCCCCACCCATCAGTTCATCTGTTCCATAGGGATCGTCAAATCTTTTTTTTTCGTAACGCACCGCAGTTTCCTGCTAGCTTTTTCGGGGTCTTCACTGTTAGCAATACTACATTCCAAATTACGCGGAGAACCCATTCCAAAACCAAGTGCATTATTCGTAAAATTGTTGGATATTTTCTGATTGTAGTTACCACTAAAGTAAGGGAACTTGTGACCCGTTTTTTGTCCTGCCTTCTCTGTTCGATATCGTTGATGACACATTTTCACGAACTTTTTTCACGACCTATTTTTAACATTTGTAAAGCAAGGCATTTAAAAAGACCAGGAGTATAAGAACTAGTTTCCGGATTTCATTTCCAAGTAGGATTTACTGTGTTGTGGCTAAGATGAATGATTCATTCGCTTATTCATTCTTAAAGAAGTTTTCATAAATATAAATTTTATTTAAACTAATGACCTCATTTGTTGGCAAAAGCAAGAGTGTACGTTTTCAAACGGGATAGCGAGTTTTATCTGGTCCGTTGCTAGTTCGGTTCGATGTCAATGGGCCGTACAATTTCCAGTTTGGTGCACTTCCTGATTGATTTTCACGATATTGCCATTGCAGTGGGGTCATAGCAAACCACCAATTTCCACTAGATTAAATGGGATTCTGCTGACGATCCGACCATACGATCCGACCCCCGGTCATCAACATTTGGATGAGGAGCGAAATTTGATTTTTCTATTGACTTGCCCCCCCTCCCCTTGATAAAAATTCTGGCTACGTGCCTGTACAGCAGTTTAGGTAATGGACGTTCTTTTATCCTGTGCAATACAGCGGTGGGCTTATTTTGCGAATAGCTACATCGAAGCAGCGATGGTGCATTGCAGTTATGACAGCTTATGGCTAAAGTTCGTGCGGTGTCATGCAAAGGACTGTAACTCCAAACCGGGTGGACCCTCCCCAGCTGCCGTGTGCGTGTCTGTCTTTGTGCGTGCGTGCGTGCGTGCGTTCGTTCGTTCGTTCGTTCGTTCGTTCGTGCGTGCGTGCGTGCGTGCGTGCGTGCGTGTGTGCGTGCGTGCGTGCGTGCGTGCGTGCGTGCAGTGCGTTGCTGACTGCGTGCGTGCGTGCGTGCGTGCGTGCGTGCGTGCGTGCGTGCGTGGTACATATACCTCGTTCGGTCCCCGACCAACCCTGGCTACCCAGTGATGCTTTACAAAGGGGCCTTACGTGAGTGAGGGATTCTCCCTGCCTGTCCCTACACAGGCTGTGATTCAGAACATACGACATTGGTGCCTTAGATACTGTGGGCCCTGCAGGCCGTGCGTGGTGGTTTTCTATCTCCTTACATACCTCATACGGTGCCGCGAAAGGTGGTGTAAATGTCCGAGTTCTTCCCTGTTTGGTGTTCTCGTTGCTTTACGGTTGCCTTTAGGTTCTCGCCGTTTTCGCGGATAGGTGTTCCTACTTAAATTACCTTGGTGTTCCTTTGGCGTATGTTTGGTGTAGGTGTTGTTCTTATTTTCACAAGTGTAGTGTTAATTAGTCGAAACGCACACTTATTTAACGTAGTTCGCACGAGCCAAATCAGAGTCATGCTTGTTTGTCGGTCACACGCATCATGTTGTTTCTCGAATTTGTCATTTTTAGTCCCGGAGCGATTTTTATGGCGTGTTCGATTCTCTCTCGTTGCTCTAGTCACTGGTGTTGTTAGTTTGTTACGCTTCAGTTGAAAGTTTGACGAGCAAGTTCGCTGCTAGGTGGCGTCATGTATTTGCTTGTGATGTGATCCCGTGTTGTGCCTTGTCGTAGATGAGGCATATTGGTCATAACTTGCTGGGAATCTTCAGGAACTTAACGTTTAAAAGCAGCCCATGTAGGCAGCAGGCAGTTAGTTCAATGGAAACCTGGATATGCCCTGTGGCGGTTGGGACTTTCCAAGAATAGTAACTATCATCCTTACAGTGTTCCAAAGCTGGAAGTCGAAACTTCCGAACGTTTCCAGCACGTATGACCAATTTGTCTCTGATGTTCTGGCCCGTGGTGGCTCCCTTGTCTAGTCCCGTGTCGGATTGTTGTGTTTATAATATACACCCAGGCTGCCGCCTCTCTGCTTTTCTGCCGCCGCCGCCACCGCCACCGCCACCGCCGCCACCACCGCCACCGCCACCACCGCGCCGCCACCGCCGCCACCGCCGCCACCGCCGCTGATGCTTATAACAGCCTAATATGGGACACTTTGCTCTAGGTACCTCCTAGTCGCGAGTAAAAAGTCAAGGCTCACGGGCGCCAAATGACTCCAGCAGTCGGTGCAACCAAAACTAGAATCATCATCTAAATGTCAGAGCACATTTGTCGGAACTCGGAAGAGACACGGAAAAGAGACAGCTAAAAGTGGACACAGATATTGTAACTTCGCTGACTTGAGAGAACAGAGATCGCTTCAGGCCGGGGGCAAGTAAAGTGAAACACACGGGGTGGGGAGACATCAGCTAGGCAGCGCAGAGAAGCACAGGACACAGGTGGTGGAGGCGGTGGTGGCGGCAGCGGCGGCGGCGGTGCAGGGGGCGCCACACACTGGGCGCTATTTATAGCGCAGTGCGGCACTTCTGGCGCGGTGCCCGCCGGCGGTGGCGGTCACGGGTCACTGTCTGTGCCCCGAGGGTAGGGGAGGGGTCACCCGTCCCTTCTCCAAGGGAGGGGAGGGGTGTGTGTTCTCTCTCGTTGTTGGGGGGAGGGGGAGGATGATGATGTGGTGTTTGGGTAGTGTTTTATCATTGGCAGGTGTCTATAACTGTTGAGTGGCTCTGTAAGGTGTATAAGATGTGGGTGATGTAGTGGGTTGGCGCTGTGCCGAGCGAGATGGATGCCAGGATGAGCGTGGTTTGGAGCTGTCACCACTTTTAGATGGGGTTGAAAAGGTGTGAGCAGGTGTAGGTCATGTCATGTCATGTGAGTTCCATAATGATCCTGGCTTACGTGTTCCGGCCTATGCTATTCTGTTGATTAATTTAATAGTCAGTGATTCTTAAATGGTCAACAAGTTCAGCAATAGGTGTAGACATTGTCACCATTATGTAACACCGACATGCACATTTATTAAACCCAGTGTTACTCCTGAGCTGTGTGCTGCAACAACGTTTTGTTAAGGTACATGTATGGTTTTCTGTCATGAAACCCATCAACACACGCTTTCAACCTTTCCACCCATCTTCGCAGTCGTTTTGCTCACTTCAGTTTCCGTTTCTTGTCCACAGGTGGCGCAAGTGCTGATGGAGCACGGCGCCTCCCTCTCGGCTGTCACGAAGAAGGGCTTCACGCCGCTCCACCTGGCGGCCAAATATGGCAACATGCGCGTGGCCAAGACTCTGCTGGCCAAGGACGCACCAGTGGACGCTCAGGGCAAGGTGAGAGTCACGGCGAGCCGGACCGTACTGCCGTCTGGATGTACGCGGTCTTGACTTCAGCTGAGCTTAGCTGTCCTTACCTCTCCGGAGATGTTCTGCGTTGTTTTGAGCTAAGCTGAGCTAAGCTGAGCTAAGCTGAGCTAAGCTGAGCTAAGCTAAGCTGAGCTAAGCTGAGCTAAGCTGAGCTAAGCTGAGCTAAGCTGAGGTGCCTCGAGCTGTGCCAGTGGGACGTAAGATCGCCTAGTTACGTCACACCTTACTGACGTGTATGTTTGAAATCGCTCAACATCATGCAGCACTCCAGCTAACCATCCCTCTCCTCCCCCCGCAGAACGGCGTGACGCCGCTGCACGTGGCCGCGCACTACGACCACCAGAACGTGGCGCTGCTGCTGCTGGAGAAGCGGGCGTCCGTCAAGGCCACCGCCAAGAACGGCTACACGCCGCTGCACATTGCCGCCAAGAAGGACCAGGTATGGAGCTGAGAGGGAGGGCAGGGACTGAGGGGAGAAGAACCAGGGATGGCTGAGAGGGGGGCCAGGGAGGTACACAGGGTCAGGGAGGTAATACAGGGAGGGCAGGGGAGAGGTGAGGCTGCGCTTGGCTGAGAGGAGATGGCTACCAGGTATGACTGAGAGGGAGGGACGGGGAGAGGTGAGGTGACGCGTGAGTAGAGGGAGGCTGATGAGGTATTCTGAGGAGGTGGACTGTGGGTCGTTGGTGTTAGTCAAGGGGGCTGGCGCTGGTTATTGTGAGGTCGTTTGACTTCGTTAGTCCACCTGCTGTCTTTGAATTAGAATGGTGGACTGGCCTGGCGGCGTCCTCTGAGGGAAGCTGAAAGGCCAGAATGGGACCTAGAAGGAACGGTCTTCCAAGGACAGGCATGGGACCGGGACGATCCCGAAACTTATTGCTTAAGGAATATATTCACATATTCCAAGCTTTGTATTGGAACCACCGTCATCCATTTTAAGCTCTGGGGAAAGTTTTAGGCGTTTGGTCTCAAAGCTGGATACTTCGGGTCCGAAAATTGTATCGTTATCAGTAATGTATGGATGTTGTTTATGAACAGGTGTGATTGTTGCATTCAGCGCTTGAGTATACATCTTATACTATGTTATGTCAGTGGCTGCGTTGGCTGTGAGCAGGTGTTGGTTTGAGTGACTTACGATAGAAAGGAATGCCGCCATTTATTTCCAGCTGGTGTTGAAGTGGTGTCCTGCCGACATTGTTTATTTTTCTGCGCCGGCTTATTTCTTAAATTTACATTCCCACGTCAGTCCCAGACAGCGCAGGTGTTGTTAGATTTGTCATTGTGACGTCGTGAAGTGACGTCATTACACAATACACATGGCTGTCAGAATGACACGCATGTGACAGCTGCAGTGAAAAGTGATCTGCAGCCTGGTATATTTTAGAACCACCAATGTGAATCGCCAGCTAGGCTCCATGTTTTGGGGGTTTACTTGCAATGTTTTATATCGCACTGGCCCGCATTTAATATGTTTGTGTGCCTGTTGTAGTTTGTTAAATCAATTATCTAATTTAGTGGTAGGTACAGATTTCGATTTTCCCCTTTAATTTGTGACTGTGACCCGTTTTTTCGTTAGTCCTACAGAGTGTAGAGTTTTTTACTGGCATCTCTGTGTTGCCAGATGGACATTGCCACCACTCTGCTTTAATGTACTATATGATGATGACGTCACTATATCTGTGTGTTGCCAGATGGACATTGCCACCACTCTGCTGGAGTACGGTGCGGAGACCAACTGCGAGTCTAAAGCGGGCTTCACGCCGCTGCATCTGGCAGCCCAGGATGGACACTCGGATATGACCACACTGCTGATCGAACATATGGCCGACGTCAACGAGAAGGCCAAGGTACGACGACGGGCCGATGGACAGGAGGACAGGGGCCCGGGCTGTCTTTCGGCGTCTGTGCTATAGTCAGATACTGGCTTTGAATTTGGACCATGGATTATCACGGATATCACCAAATATGGCTACAATATCAGACTTTGTATTATTTCATTGATAATTGCGACATGCGATGAGTGCACCTTGTTGCGCGTATAAGTGACGCAAATGTTCTTTGGCGTTATGACGAAATATATCTTATTACAATGAAATGCCACGTATGCAATTATACCTTCATTGTTTTCGTTGCTTTGGCGTTTGTTACCTTTGGTTGTTGAGGATTGAGTCTAATTGTCGCCTCAAAAATGATTCTCGCTGTCGCTACCTCTGTGTTCAAACGCCACGCCTTTATCAGACCTCTATGAAGGTACTGCCTCTGTATTTTTATCATGCCCCCAGAGAGTTCTGTATCTGCCTCCTTTCTGGCGCACTTCTTTGTCTCTGCTGTGCCCATGTCTATGTCTTTCGCTGACGTGCTCCTGCTTTTCGCTGACGTCTATCTGCATCCCTCCGGTGAATTCCAGAACGGTCTCACGCCGCTGCATCTGTGCGCTCAAGAGGACCGCGTGCCGGTGGCCGCCATCCTGGTCAAACACGGCGCAGAGGTGGGCCCGGAGACGGCCGCCGGCTACACCCCGCTGCACGTGGCGTCCCACTTCGGACAGCTGAACATGGTGCGCTTCCTGCTGCAGCACCAGGCCGAGGTGAGTTGGAGAGGTGGTGGCGAAGGAGAGGGGGAGGGAGACGAAGGTGGGGAAGGAGATGGGGAGGAGGTTGATGGGGTGAGTTGATCGGAGGGGGGACGGATGGGTTCAGCGTGAATGTTAGGAGGGGATGGGGGAGTGGGTGGCACTCTTCTCAGTGGGATAAGAGGAGGAAGAGGCAGTGTGGTTTCGTGGGTAAGACATGTCAGATGGTGGTCAGCCTCGATGGGAAGGGAAAGCTTGAACGCGGCGAGGGGGTGCTGACTGCTGATCCCTATAATAGACCAGCAAGTGTAATCAAATATCTAATTCTATTCCATATCATGTCAATATTACCTGGGAGGCGTTTGGCGTAAAGTTTGGATGGCAATCTGAATATAAGGCAATCTGATCACGCAAATCTTACATACAAACGTACGAAGCTATGAGTTGATTCGCTGATGCTCTGGACAATGCCTTTATCATCCCGCCGCGGCTGTGTTCCACTAGTGCTGACGTTCACCCTCTCCTCTTCAGGTGAACCCGGTGACTTCTGCCGGCTACACGCCGCTCCACCAGGCCGCCCAGGGCAGGGTCACCGCTCGATCATCAGCCCTTGCTTGAAAGCACAAGGCGCAGCCGAACGCCGTGACAAACTGAGTAGTACGGTGGCCCGGCCACCGGCCACCGCAGTACTAACTGGAGCACAAGGAGCGCGCCGAACGCCGTGACAAACGTAGTAGTACAGTGGCGCCGCCACCGGCCACCGCAGGTACTAACACAACATACACACACAAACCCACAGGTACGGTTTCCAACAACTGTTTCCAGACTTAGTATGCAGACTTATTTTATGCTGCGTGACAATAATCTTCCATGATATGTGTTTGCGTCACGGCCAACTACCTTTAAGCACCGACATGGGTGTCTTGTAGCGTGGCCTTGTCCCTGTCGTTACCCCTGCCGGCTGCCCTGCGTTCCTGTCCCTGTCCCTGTCGTTCTCCCCTTCCGGCTGCCCCTGGGTCCCCGACCCTGTCCAGACCGACCCAGTGTAAGCCTGTAACCCTGAGCGGTAACCGTACCTCTCCACCGCCGGTGCTGATACGATGGAACACTGCCCGCTGCCGGGGTCCGGTTACAGTCGGAATGTTAGGGTTGGCGGCCGGGCTGGAGCGTGTGTGCGACACTCTCCGGTGGGGGATACGTTCGTACGTAGGGCGGAACTCGAGGATTCGCTGCGAGGGGCACGTGGGTGTATGGCACAGGTGAAGAAGACACGGGGTCACATGAATCAGTCAATATCGTTCGCAATAACCTAGGGTATTCGTTACGTTTGCCAAACAGCGGCGTTGTCACGTCAGGCCATGTGAAGTCGAGCCAGCTCTTTTTCTACCATATCTACTGCCACTAGCTTACATTCATTTGTGTTGCCCCGAGACGCGATAGCGACAGACTCACAGACAGATGCCAGCTGTACGCAGTCACACAGACGCCCAGATACTGCAGACGCCCGGGGATATTTCCGTCGTGTGATGAACGGGTTCGCCTGGGGACGGGTCTAGACAGCGCCCCTGATGAGGTTCACCTCTCCTGGTAAAGGTCAGCGGCGGGTACCGGCGAGGGCTGACCCTTGGCGCGCACGGCTGGGTCCCCACTGACCGCGGGGTGACCTTTACTGGACCGAGGCACACCCCGGCGCTGAGGGACGACAGGTATACCCTGGCGCTGAGGGATGAGGACAGCATCATTGTATAGGTTTATTGGATAGATGGCAGGCGGGTGAAGTATATTGGCAGCGTGGCAGAGGAGAAGGCGAGGGAGGAGGATGTAGGTAGGCAGGAGAGGGTGAGACGTTAATCTGCGTTTATGGTGAGTAAGCCGCTCAGCAGGCTGTGCCGTGCAGGGAGGCAGATTGGACTGTGAGCCGAGTGATGAGTCGGTGCGATTACGTGTCGTATGTGTGCACGATACAAATCATCACTGCCTTCGCCACTGGTCTTTGTCGAGCTGAGATGATATGTCCTATAGAACTAAGCATCGGATTTCATCACCGAAATTGGCCAATCTGTAGTCATCCTGCCGTGGGAACTGTTTGAACTCGCTGATTGCGTTCCTCGGAACTCGGAAGCCTTTAGTTTTCATAAATACGTGCTGAGTGCTATGCTTCCGCATATGCGTCCCATTACCCTCATCTGCCGCCACTGTGACCGGTCCGTCTGGACCCTTAACTGGCTGCGCACAGTGTTGATCACTGTTTCTTGTCCCGCGCACGTGAGTGGCCAGGCTGTCCGCGTGGCTGACCGCTAACTGCAGGCCTGCGGCGCATTACTCATGTGCCGAGGCCACTGGGTCGAACCGTGGGAGTCCGTCTGAGGCCTAGACTGCAGGCTGACACCCAATGATCATTCGCCAGCCCGCCACTGTGCGGTGTGCGCCGTCTGACCTAACTGCAGCCCTGCGCCCATTATCATGCTTGCCCGCCACAACTGGGGCACGATGGGGGTGGTCGACCGTTCTGGACCTAACTGTCAGGCTCTGCGGACGCCATTATCATCGTTGCCCGCACAGCTGGGCTGCCTGGTGCCGTCATGCAGGCTAGACTGCAGGCCGTGCACCCTATAATCATCTGCCCCGCGGGATCGTGGTGGGCCGTCTCTTCTGCACCTAGACTGAGCCTGCCGCCATTATCATCTGCCCTGCGCACTGGTTGCTCTGAAAGTCCCGTTCTGACCTAATCTGTCAAGGCCTGCACGCCATTATCATCTGCCCGCCACTGGTGCCGTCCGTCTGACCTAACTGCACCTGCGCCCATTATCAATCTGCCGCCACTGGTGCCGTCCCGTCTGACACTAACTGCATGCTGCGCCCCATTGATCATCTGCCCGCCACTGGTGCCGTCCCGTCGTGAGCCGTAACTGGCAGCCATGCGCCATTATCATCTTGTGCGACAGCACGTCGGTGCCGGTCCCGTCTGACCTGAACTGCAGCCTGCGCGCCATTATCAATCTGCCCGCCACTGGTTGCCGTCCCGTCTTGACTAACTGCAGCCTGCTGCCCATATCATCTGCCCGCCACTGGTGCCGCCGTCTGACCTACTGCAGCCTGCCACCCATTGAGTCTGGGCCGCCGGCCACTGGTGGCCGTCCGTCTGACCGTGACACTGCAGCCTGCATTCTTCCATCTTAGATCATCTGCCCGCCACTGGTGCTGGGGTTCCCGTCTGACCTAACTGCCAAGCCATGCTCACCACTTTATCGTAAGGCAGCTGCCCGCCTGACTGGTGCCGGCATCCCGTCTGGACCCCTCAGTACTGAGCCGTGCACCCATTATATTCTTGCCTCGCCCCACTGGTGTCGGTCTCCCGTCTGGACCTAACTGCTAGGTCCGTAGGCACATCCGATTAAGTGCTATCCTGCCCGCCACTGGTGCCGTCCCGTCTGACCTCACTGCCCTAGCCTGCGCCCATTGAATCATCTGCCCAGCCACTGGTGCCGTCCCGTCTGCCCTTAACTGCAGCCGATGCGCCTCATTGATCATCTGCCCGCCACTGGTGGCGCGTCAACCGTCTTGACTCTAGACCTTCGCAGCCTGCGCCGCATTATCACTCTTGCGGGGGAGGCACGTTTGGGTGCCGTCCGTCCCCTTGGACCTCTAACTGTAGCCTGCAACCCATTATCATCTTGCTGCCCGCCACTTGGTGCCAGTCCGGTCTGACTGATACACGACACAGCCGCCCCATCTATCAATCACGTCAGGCCGTGGCTACAATGGTGCCATTCGTTCTCCGCTGAACCTAACTGCATGCCTGCACCCCATTTATCATTCTTGCCCGCGCTCTACTGGTCGTCCTCAGTCTTGTACCTTAACGTGCAGCCTGCAGCCCTACCTATAATTATTAATCTGCCCGCTCACTGGGGTGGCCGTCCGTGCTGGACCTAACTGCCAGCCTGCGTATCTGCCAGTTATATCCTGCCCCTGCCCGTTTGGCTGGCTCTGCCACCATACCTTCGGTCGCAATGTTCCTCGCCGTCTAGACCTGTAACCTGCGCCCTCTTTCCACGACTCATGCGGCGGCTCAGCCGACGCTCGGCTCCCTGTTCTCTCCCTCATTCACGTGTCTCCCACGTCACTTGCGCGAGATCATCGCTGCTCACGCGCTCACCTGGCTGCCCTCGTGTGACCCTTGTCGTCGTCATTTCAGACTGGCCCCAAAACGCGGCTGTCCGGGGGATCGCCCAGGGGCGCCTCGGCTACATCTCCGTGGTGAGTCGCTGAAAGGTGGTGACGGAGACGGTGATCACGACCACGACCCAACGACGGTGACGGAGGAAGAAGTAAAAGGTGGGTGTGCCACGCTTGTGGCTGAGACGACCCTAGTATGCACTGGAAGCACAGTTCTTGCTGTCTCATGCGAGCAGCGCCGAGGATAGGGAGGTAAGAGTGCCTCGTGGGAGACAGGGACAGGTGGCATGGACGAGTCTAGGGTGGCGATCTTGAAGGCAGTCTCGAGAGGCAAAGGGAGTCGCACCAGGGATAAGGGAGAGCGTGCGCCTAGGCGGGGCGTGATGGTGGCAGCAAGGTCGTCATGCGCTGCTACGTGATGCGTTGCCTATGGGGGGACAGGACGGACGATGTGATGGGTCACGTGGTGGTGGTTGTTTAGAATAGTAACGGGAGTGAGCGGCCGTTCCGGACATTGTTTAAGAAAGAAAATCGGGGGACAGGTTTAGGAAGGAAGAGGCGGATCATGAATGGGATGAGGCGAGAGTAAAGGAGCACATCGGCCGTCTGGCACGAAACGGTTGAGCCGGGATTGTGGTGTAGCGGGATAGGAACAAGGTGGTTGATAACGTGAAGACGCGAGAATAAGGCAGAGAAGGAGGAGCAAGCACGGATATTGTGAGGATGCGCAGATAGCTAGACCCCTACCAAAATCAAGTTCAAATGAGATAGCTACTCCAGGTCAAATGCGAGAAGAGTCTAAGATCGCGTGCTAGTGCTCACGCAGCCTGGCAGAGTTGCCACCAAGGACGTTCATGTGTCGTGGCCTTCGAGGATGGCACACGAAGCCAACATGAACGGGATGATGCACTCATTAAGCGTGGGAGTCACCGGCATACCACTCTGAGGTCTTGTGTGTGTTGCTGATAACGTTTTTGGGTTCCGTGATTCATCTGCAGGAGAGGTTCAGGCAGAGTACTGGGGTCGGTGGTGTGAGTCAGCTGTATTGGCTGTGCGCTGTTGCGTTCCCTTCGCTTGTTCGTGTCGAAGGTGGTGGTACGTGACGGTGAACGTGTCTGTCTGCATATACTGCTCCTGTACACGGTGCCTGTGCGGCTCTGGTGGCGCCTTGGAGCTCTACTGGTCGGGCTTCTGGGCTTGGCTATGCCTTGTTGCCTGGCTTTGCTTTTGGTGACTGTGGGTGGCTGTGGTGGTGGCGGTGGTGACGGTGACGCCTGGTCTGTTTGTATCTGTCTGCTAGCGCTGCTCGGTGTGGCGTCTGGGTGTGCGCCCTGGGCAGCTCGTACCTGGTGGTGGCATGTCAGTAAATCACTGTCTTTCAACGCTCTCTATAGCCTTGTGGTACTGGATCGGCTATCGGAGAGTGTACAGCACCGTACGAGTGTTGTTCTTCCCTGTGCTCGAGCGAGCGAATAGGTAACTAGACATCGATTTAGCTGCGGCCCCAGCTCTGAGCCGTAAGCGGGGTCGGTTTCGATACGACTAGACTTCTGGGTCACTCGATCTGTCGAGGAGGTTGGAGCTAGGCCTCGGAAGCCCTGGTTGTGCCTAGTGTGGTTTTATGCTTCGTTATCGCCGCTCTCCGGTGGGCGCGATTACTGTCTTCCGCAGTGTTCCGTGCCCTTCAAAGGCGCCTCAGCAAGGTTATACGGTTATATTACGATGAGCATGTCCTCCCTGCGCGGATCCGTGAGAGGAATGCCTCACCTGGGCCCCGGTGGCAGCCACCGGGGTCACCTTCATCTCCTAGCTCCTCCACTCTCCTCTTCCGTTCGTCCATACCTGGTGTTCTTGTTACGTTTGCCATCCTCGCTGGGTTGTCACGTCGTTCGCCCTTCGCTGGCGTCTGCGCCTGCGTCTCTCTTTCTCTCCTTATCCACTGTTCCTACCTTCACGCTTCCATTCCTTCTCTCTTGTCTCTCGTTGCCCCGCGTACGGCTCTTCCTGCGCGGACCATTCGCTCTCCTACGATCTCTTCTCTCTCCTCTTTTCTCTCGATCGCTCTGCCCTTCGCCCTGTCAGCCGTCTCTCTATCCACGTCCTCTCGTCCGCCCGCTCCCTGCCACGATCCGCCCCGGGGCTGGCTTCTTCCGATCGTGTGCGGCTCCATCTCTCTCGGGTCTCTCTCGCTCTGTCGTGTCGGGTCTCATGCCCTGTGCAAATCGATATCCCTTCGACAGGAGGGTTTCGCCTTCCTATGCGGAGGTCCGAGTCAAATTTGAGCGTCGTGAAGCCATGCCCGGGGCCGGCGGACGCCGCAGAGGAGGTGCCTTCGCCGATTGACGTCCGCAGAGCCCGTGCGCGCGCCAATCTCTGGGCATCTCGATTCTGATCGCCCCACTGCGCCTGGGTGGGTGGTTTTATACTTAGGCCAGACGTGTCGGATACTGGGTGACAGGGAGCAGATATTACACCGTTGGGGCGGCTCCAAGATGGCGGGCTATGGCCCGGCCCGCGATGCTCTTGTGTGCTGTGTGCTGTGGTCGTGGGCTCGTGGTCTGCCGCCTCGGGTCTGGGTGTCTAGGTGATTCATGCTTTTGGTGCTGAGCTCTGGAGTGTGCTGATCAGCTGCGTCGTGCGGTCTGGGCTGCTGGGTACGATCATGGGTTCTGTTTGGCGGGTCCGGTCTGGGTCGTGGGTCTCTGTCTGGTCTGCCTTGGTCTGGATCTGATCTGGATCTGGTATCGGGGTCGGTCTGTGGTCTGGGTCTTCGTTCTGGTGCTGTGTCTTGTGGTCTGGTCTGGTCGTGGTTGCGTTCGTGCGTGTGCTTTGGGTCTGGTATGAGGGGGTTGTTGAAGGGGAAGCAGGGAGTGTAAGGACCCCAATCTCTATGGCAGCTCTCTAGGAAAACGCATAGTGTAATTTCTTTGCCTTGCTTTGCCTACCAATGTAAAGGAATGGCAAATAATTTGTCGCTAACTAGTTTTCGCTGAGTTTAGAATTAAAATAGGGCCATGAGTTTTCGGCTTAAAAGGAGTGGGAGTCCGTGTGTGCGCTCACTCCCGCATTTGGTGTCGATAGTGCGGTGGGCAGTTGGTGTGAGTACACTTGGATTTGTTGGACAGTCTATTCTTTCTTGTTTTAAGCCACCATTGTAGCCTTTCGCTCTAGTTGTCTCCCTAAGATATTCGTTCAGTACGTTGCTGGAGATGCGTAGTGATATTTCCCAATAAGTTCGCACAATGCCACATTCACGGCGCAAGTAATGACTTTATTTTAATTGACTTAGTCGACCGAGAGCTTTCGGCACTAGAAGCATTGACACTCTCTTAGGACCCCACGTCTGTAGGCTAAGCCATATTATTGGCTGTGTGGCTCTGGCAGTCGGCGGTTGCCATTTGCTATGTATTGCTGATACCTATCTTGTTGAGCTACTCCGCCGCCTTTTAGTTTGTACTTTCTTATACGGTTGCTGAGTGTCATGACGCTATATCCGTTTTTTGAGTTTTGAAACAAAACAAGTTCAACAACTTAGATACTAACATGTATGACACCACAGTTCAAGGCTGAATAAGGGGGCTCCAGAACGTGATCTTTCTGATATGTACGTCAGTCAATAATCACTGACGGCAGTGAGCCTTCTACCGTACAAATATAACATATCTGTCATTCTGCCCACTCTTTCACAGATAGAGCGTAGGTGTTGCATACCTGCCAGCTCTCGCTGCTTATATAGCTGCTGATGGGTAATCTGGTTCGCACTGGTGCTACATGTTTCCGTCGGGTCGTGGTCTCATCAGGTACTTTAATCGTCGTTGTGCGACCCCCGTTCGTGTTTCTCCTCTATGGTGCTGTTCCGGACCGCTGGTGCGTGTTGCACATTCGCACGCTATGCGCCTTACGCACTGGTCTTAGTTGGCTTTGTGTGACTCATGTATTGGTATGTTGGCCTCTGTTGGCGCTCTATGTACTTATGCCCTGCGTGCCCTTTCCTCTGCCGCTGGGTGGTCCCGTCTGCCTCACTGCCCGCCTGCCCCATTCTCCTCAGCTCAGATCCTTGGGGTGCCCGTCCCGTCCTGCACTCACCTGCGGCTGCCATTCTCCTCTGCCCGACTGGTGCCGTCCCCGTCTTGACCTCCTGGCTGCACCCTTCTCATCTGCCGCCCTGGTGCCGTCCGTCTTGCCCTTCCTGCAGCTGCGCACTTCTCATCTGCCGCCCACTGGTGCCGTCCGTCCTGACCTACACTGCCAGCCTGCGCCCCTTCTTCCTCTGCCGCCCTGGTGCCGTCCGTTGACCTACTGCATCGCCTGCGCCCATTATCATCTGCCGCCCTGGTGGCCGTCGTCTGCCTACCGGCAGCCTGGCCCCTTATCTTGCCCGCCATGGGTGCCGTCCCGTTGACTCCTGCGCCTGCGCCATTATCACATCTGCGCACGGTGCGTCGTCTGACCCTACTGCCGCCTGCAGCCTTTCCTCTGCCGCCTGGTGCCGTTCCCGTCTTGCCTTGCGCCTGCCCCATTATTCATTGCCGCAACTGGTGCGTCCGTCTGACCTACTGCAGCCTGCGCCATTTATATCTGCGCCTGCCTGGGTGCGTCCCGTCTGCCTACTGCAGCCTGCACCATTATCTCTGCCGCCACCTGGTGCGTCCCGTCTGCCTACTGCCGCTGCCCCATTTCTCTGCCGCCCTGGTGCCGTCCGTTGACTACTGCAGCTGCGCCATTAATCAATCTGCCGCCTGGTGCCGTCCCGTTGCCTACTGCCCGCTGCGCCACTTACATCCACATCTGCCGCACTGGCTGCGGTCCCGTCTGACTACACTGCAACGCTGCGCCAATTATCACTTGCGCCACTGGTGCGTCCGTTGCACTACTGAAGCCTGACCATTAATCATTGCCGCCCCTGGTGCGTCGTCTGCACCTACCCTGCCGCCTGCACCCTTAATCCATCTGCCGCACCTGGTGCGTCCGTCTGCCTCTTACGCAGCCTGGCACCATTATACACATCTGCCCGCCCCTGGTGCCCGTACCGTCTGACCCTCGGCACGCTGCACCCATTATATCTGCCCCCCCTGGTTGCGTCCCGTCTTGCTCACTGCAGCCTGCGCCCATTATCATCTGCCCGCCACTGGTGCCGTCCCGTCTGACCTAACTGCAGCCTCTCCACGTCTGTGGCGGCGGCGCCCTGTTCTCCTTCACTGTCTCACCGTCACTCGACACACGCTAAACCCTGGACCTGTCGTGTCTTCAGACTGGCCAGACGGCGCTGTCGATCGCCCAGCGCCTCGGCTACATCTCCGTGGTCGAGTCGCTGAAGGTGGTGACGGAGACGGTGATCACGACCACGACCACGACGGTGACGGAGGAGAAGTACAAGGTGGTGGCTCCAGAGACCATGCAGGAGACGTTCCTCAGCGACAGCGAGGACGAGGGAGGTGAGTGCTGTGGGAGGAGGGGAAGGGAGGACGAGGGAGGTGGATTGAAGAGGAGAGGAGGGGAGTCGGCAGATAAGGGAGAGGTGGCAGGGGCGTGATGGTGGCGAGTCGCTGCGGTGTGAGGTATGGGGAGGAGGATGTGAAATGGTCATGTGTGTTTAGAAAGGATTGAAAGGCAATTTGGAATTAAGTTTAAGAAAGAAAATCGGAGGAAGGTTTAGGAAGGAAAGATAATGGAAGAAATTGGGAAGGAAGAAGGAGACATGTTTGGGAAGGTAGGGTTGTGTTTCGGAAGGAAAAGGTTGATATGAAAGATGACGGAGAATAAGGAAGAGAGGAGAAAAAAATGAGATGCGAGATGTGACCAAAAATAAGTTAAATGAGATAGTTCCAGCAAATCGAGAAGAGTAGTGGATTGACAGGTCAGGGGCAGAGAAGGGCAGTGTGTGATCAGCAGGACGAGCCAAACTGAAGGAGATGCACAATAGCGTGGGGAGATCACGGCATACATGAGGTTTGCGTGTGTCGATAACGTTGCTGTGAATCATCTGCAGGAGAGGAGAATATGCGGGGTGACAATTTATGCTGGCTGTCGTGTCTGTGGTGAAGGTGGTGGTGGCGGTGACGGTTACGTGTCTGTTTGAATCTGTCCTGTACACGGTGTGCGTCTGGTGCGCCTGGGAGCTCTACTGGTGGCGCGCTGCTGGCTGTGGTAACTGTGGTGGCTGTGGTGGTGGCGGTGGTGACGGTGACGTGTCTGTTTGAATCTGTCCTGTACACGGTGTGCGTCTGGTGCGCCTGGGAGCTCTACTGGTGGCGCGCTGGTGGCTGTGCTGGCTTCATAAATCACTTCTTTAGCGCCTATCCTGTGGTATGGCGGCTACTCTGAATGACAGACCTAGAGTGTGTTTCCTGTGACTGAATTGACAAAGTAACAGACATTTAAGCTCGCGCTATATAGGTCGATACGTAACTTGTACACGCAAAGATATATAAACTTGTTATATTTTATGCTTCGTTATCCCGCTTTTCTCCGCAGTGTTCCGTCCCTAAAAAACATACGGTAATATTATAAGATTCCTCCTGCCCTCGAGAGAACCACGCTCTCTCTCTCTCTCTACTCTTCTCTTCTCTCGTTCTCTTCTCTCTCTACTCTCTCCTTCTCTCTCTCTCTCTCGTCTCTCTCTCTCTCTCTCTCTCTCTCTCTCTCTCTCTCTCCTCTCTCCTCTCTCCTCTTCTCCTCTCTCCTCTCTCCTCTCTTCCTCTCTCCTCTCTCCTCTCTCCTCTCTCTTCTCCTCTCTCTCCTCTCTCTCCTCTCTCTGCCTCTCTCTCCTCTCCTCTCCTCTCTCTCCTTCTCTCTCTCTCGTCTCCTCTCTCTCCTCTCTCTCCTCTCTCTCCTCTCCTCCTCTCTCTCCCTCTCTCTCCTCTTCTCCTCTCTCTCCTCTCTTCTCCTCTCTCTCCTCTCTCTCCTCTCTCTCCTCTCTCTCTCTCTCTCTCTCTCTCTCCTCTCTCTCTCTCTCCTTCTCTCTCCTCCTCTCTCTCCGTCTCCCTCTCCCCCTCCCTCGTCGCGTCTCTCCGTCCGCTCTCCCGACTAAGGATCAAATTATCTCGGTCTCATACTCCGATTGATGGAGTGCGTGCGTCGCTGACCAGCGGGGCCGGCGGACGCCGCAGAGCCCAATATCGCAGAGCCGCCGCGGCATCTCTGGCCATTGATCTGATCGGCCACTGCTGCTGCTGTTATTAAGGCCATGACGTCGATACCGACTCACGTGGGGTCAAACGCGTGGCGCGTTAGCAGCGCGGTCTGGTCTGCCTCTTGGCTCTTCTGGGTCTGGCGTAGCGTGCGTCTGGGTCTCTTCTGGTCTGGTCTGGTCTGGAGTCTGGTCTACGTGCGTTCTGATACAGGTCTCAGAGCCCTATATACATAGAGTTCTTCTGTAACCGTCACCTGCTCGACGTGCTGCCTCTGTGAGTCTCTGGTCGTCATGGCTGCAGAGTCGTTGCTACAACACCGGAGGGTTGTGAAGGAAGGCATGGGTGGAAAACACCCAATTATTATGGACACCTAGACGTAAAGGGTGGCCTACTCACATTTGGATTTTCATGTGGATGTTGTGACACTAGCGTCTGCGTCTAGAACATAATTTTTCGTGAATTTCAGCCATGATACTTCATTTCCCCAGAATCCATCTTTTAGTTGCCTGGCTAGCTATTTTCCAAAGTCGCCAATTCACATTCTGGCAGAAGGCATTAATTTATCATATAGTCCTCGTCTTCAGGAGAGCTTTCTGCACTAGAAGCATCTGCCTCTTATACCATACACAACGCTAGCAATTATTGGTTAGCTCTGCGCCAAGTGCTCCAATATATAAGGTAACATTTTCACCTCTGTTTATTAGTGACTCGATTGTTTTGAGTTTTGAAAACAATACACAAATGCCATAACAGAGCACGAAAAATAAGTAATAATATTCAACGTAAAAGGGGCTTCCAGACGTGTGAACAATTTTAATCGTAACCAATAATTCAAGCCCAGTAGCTTGATTCTTATCCGTAATAAAAATATATTTGTGACATGTTCTAAAGAGTAGGCACTCTACTCCCTTTTAAGAAACACTATTAAATTTTATTTGCCTGCTTGCATAAAATTAAAATGCAAATATTCGCTTAACTATTCCAGTATTTAAATTAAAATATTGCCATATGTCCGGCTTAAAGCGGATGGTAATTTCGGTTACAGCCTTTCGTGATGCATTCTAGCTCGTTTAATCTTCGTTGTGCCACCGTTGTGTTTCCCTTTGGTTGTTACTGTAATGCCGCTAGCCTACGGTCTTGTTGGCTTTGTATCCCTGTATTATGTTGCCGTTATGTTGCCGTTATGCTCCCGTTATGCCCCGTTATGTTCCCGTTATGTTCCCGGTATGTACCCGATATGTACCCGTTATGTTCCCGTTATGTTCCCGTTATGTTCCCGTTATGCTTCCCGTTATACCCCCGTTCTGCTCCCGTTACGTTGCCGTTACGTTGCCGTTACGTTGCCGTTACGTTGCCATTACGTTGCCGCGTACTGTTGCCGTTTCGTGTACCTCTGACGCGTGCCGTACCGGCCGGTGGCGCCAGGGGACGATTTCCTCGGACTCGGCTGTGTATGGGCGGCCGTCCAATGCCCAGCACGTGTACCTGCCCTATTACGAGGGGCAAATGGAGCTGAGTCGTAAGTGGGGCTGTATGACCTAACCTGCCATCTTGGACTGCCGCGTGCCCTAACCTGCCGCGGATTGCTGCTGTGTGCCGGCATTGCGTCTTAACCAGAGCCGGAGGCCGGAGCCGTGGGCAGGGCAGGCGTGGACTGGCATGACATCCGCCTGGTCGAGTGCATGACGCATACGGACAGGAGGAGCTGTCTGACTGCTGCAGAGTGTCTGACCGGTCTGTCTGACCTGACCTGACCTGACCTGACCTGACCTGGCCTGACTGAGTCGGGCGGCTGGGGCGAAATGACCCGCTGAATGAACAGCTAACTAACCGACTGGCTGGCCGGGCGTGCGGCGTTTGACTGCAAGACGCATGGGGGGAGTCACTTTGGCGTCTGAGAGGGTTTCAGGAGGCAGGTGTCGTACTACTGCTGCTGCCAGTTTTACTTTACTATGCTGCTGCCAGTGGCGGCAGAGTACTGTTTGCCTAACCGAGGAACCTCTGCAAAGCCACTGCGTGCAATAATCACTTTTTCCTTGTGCCGCGTGCTGCGTGCAGTATGCGGTGTGTGTGCGGTGTGTGCAGCACCATGTGCGTCTCTGTACGTGTGCTGTGCGTGCGTGTGTGAGTGTGAGTGTGAGTGTGCATCGTGACACATCGTGACGCATCTGAGCCTGTCTGTGAGCCGCCGCCCTGCCGCGTCATACTAACACCTCATACTAACTGACTGCGAGCGGTCTGCATTCTAAGACGAGGACGGCGTGTTCTGCGAACTCGTGTCTGCATCGGGCATGGACGGCGGACTGACACTAACTCGAGGGCGGGGAGGTACGAAGTTCAGCTTTTCTGTCTGTGATTTATCCAGGTAATGTGGGTGATTGCGGAAAATGCAGAAAATCAGGGTGCAGAACATATGTCTCTATGGGAAGTGAAGAGGCTTCTTTGTTGTTTGTTTCCTGGTAGTCGGTAGGGTACGAGGAGCTTTCCTCGCATCTAGGGCGCCTCAAGTTTGATCGATGAATCAATGCCTGGCGCGACATCAGACTTCAGCGGCGTGGAAACTTCATTTCTGTTCAGCCTTATTGGCGATCATTACAGCTCGCACACATTCATTGTGAGCGGCGAGCGATATAGCCTAGCGTTTTGAACGAGTCCAATCCAGCGCACGCTATTGTTGACAGGAACTCCGTTAGGAAGTTGACAGGAACTCCGTTACAAAGATTGTAGCATTGGTAAGTGGTATTCTGTGCTCGGCTTAGATCGGGCTGCAAGGCTGAAGGGTATGTTGCCTGGTGCTGCAAACCTCAGTTGGATAAATGTCACTTATTTCAATAGCAACATAAGCGACTAAGCCTATTCATTGGATAAGTCGAGCTCAAATCGATGGACGGGCCTTGAGGCTTCCAAGCTCCAACATGCCATCGCTTGGCATCTGACCTTTGAATGAATGCCTCGGCATGACAATAGCGCCGCTGACATGACGAATCGCTCCACACCCCACATCGCCTGGCCTCCACGGCTACAGAGCATGGCAGCGTCCTTATGTTCCAATGCGCCGTCTCCGGCGTTTTTAAGGGTCTGTCTCACTCTCAGTGCAGCAGGCAGCGTACAATGGACCTACCTGGCGTCCGGCGGCGGACGGCGTTGGTAGGTGGTCAGATGGACCTACTGGCGCCCTTGGACTGGCTTTCAGATGTGAATTACCCTAATCTGTTTCTTAAGGTTGAGCCCATTGTGCTTTATGCATACGGAAAAGGTGTTTTGCTGGACGCAAGCGGGGAACGGCCGATGGTAGGTGGGATCAACAGGATGGCCTAAACCTTGGGCGTCGGCTGGCGACCGGTGTTTGTGTAGTGGTCGATGTGTGCGCTAGGCGTCGGCGGCGGGCAGGCGTTGGTAGGTTGGTCAGCATATGGACTATCCTGGCGGTCCGGCGGCGGACGCGTTGGTAGTCTGGTCAGAATGGACCTGCCCTGGCGTCCGGCGTGCGGACGGCGTATGGTTAGGGTGGTTCAAAGCATGGACCGCTACCTGGGTTCCAGGCCGTGCGGACGGGCGTTGGTAGGTGGTCAGATGGATGCTAATGGACCTACCTGGCGTCGGCGTGAGGACGGCGTTGGTAAAAGGCTTGGTCAGAACTGGAACCTACTGGCGGCCGCGGGGACGGCGTTGGTAGGTTGTCGATTGGACTACTTGCGTCCGGCGGCGGAACGTGAGCGATTGGACTAAGTGGTCGATGTTGATCTCTACCTTGGCGCGCCGGCGGACGGAACGGGTGGTCATAGGATGGTTCCAGCGTGACCTCATTTGACGAGAGGGGCGGACACGGACGGGTCAGTTTGTGAGAACCGGATGGTGGGTCGATTTACGAAAGACCGGGTCCGGGGCAGCGTGCCCTAGATGACGGGGTAATTATGTGCGGATGCTGGAGACAGAGTGTAAGAGATAGTTGACTCATCGGATCTGTGTGGCGTAACATCGTCTGTCCTTATGGATCGTGGTGTGGTAGGGTGGAGATATTTGCTGTGACACCAAAGGCACGAAAAAAAGGGTGTATATAGGAGCTTTTACGTATCAGGCGCTGAATTAATCCCTAACGCTGTTTATCTGGAGATCCGGTGAATCAAAGCCCGATGTGTATTTTTTAATCGTTATTGCACTATGGCACGCTATTCTATTCGGATTATACTGGTACTATCGGGGTGTGTCTCCGTCCGTCTTCAGCGACCAGCGAGTCAGAGCTCTGGGGCTGGACCATTAGATCAGTGAACGCGTGGCTCATGGGGAGTTGTGGAATACCTCTGGCTGCACTCGTGAATATGCAAGCTCGACATTTAATAGTTGCCGTTCCTCACTTTCTATATTGTTCGCTGGCATCGGTTCGAACACCAGTCTGCTTTAGTCCATTGGTTTTGCTACCTCGCTCTATGCAGATGTGCTCCATCAGTATTGAGCAGCCAGCTAGCGATGTGTGACCTTGAGCTCGGAATAGACGTCCTTACCTTCCTCCGCTGGGTGTGGGAGCGCACGGGGGACGTTGGACTCGGTCAGCCCACGCACGCTGGCCAGTCTGGATTGTGACGCGCGGATGATCACTGCCAAGAAAACTATACTCTAGAATATCTGCCTTTCCAAGACGGGCGAGAGTGGGGCGAAATGGGTCGATGGTCTCCTCATCGATCGTTCCAAGACCGGACCTCGGCGTCCCTCTGGGAGAGTGGGCGAGACCGAGGTGTTGGAGTTTAGGTACGAGAGGCTTCGGTGGGTGAGACACCACAGAGCAGTGGGTAGCATGCGCTCCTCGTCATGTTGAAGACCTTGGAACATGACATGTGTGTAACGCATGGCAAGCTAGAACATGGCAGGACTAGTCAGTCGGAGGATGGGATGAGAACGGAATCGTAGATCACTTATCGAGACAAACGCGATAGCAAAAGCCTGGCTCTCATACTTCCGAGGCTGTGACAAGTATGATGATCGGTGGGAGGTGGGGGAGAAGATGATACATTGTATCTGCTGGTGAAGATGAAGACTCTTTGTCAGGTAGACACAGTTAACACATAAAGTAAGTCGGGCGCGGTACCAGAGGCGACGCTTCCACCCCTGTTTTGATAGACGCCTGCGGTTACGACTAACGCATCGATCTGGTCTCAGCCCTCTCTCGACTAATCCCACTGCCATCTCTCCGCCTCCCCATCCGCCACTATGACCCGCGCCGCCTTCACTACCACCGCGCCGCGCCACCGGCCCACCGCCATCCCCAGCGCCATCTCCAGCGCCATCCCCACCGTCACTGGCCACTACCCCCCCGCGCACTGCTGCCGTCCTCTGATCCCGAGCGAGATCCGTTTATTATTCCGACTGCTGGGCGGCCCGCCAGAGAGCTGTGAAGCTGGCCTCCTCATCGATCTCGCCGCGAGCTGCAGCTTCCTTATGGTGGGCTGGAGACTGGGGAGACGGGGGACCGGCAGTCACAGGACGGGTACAGGCTGGGACGTGGGGCGACTGAGAGCTAGGGGAGTGGGGCTCCTGGAAGAGTGCGAGTCAGAAGGCTGGGAACGTGAGGAGGAGACAGAGCTGGGCGCCAGGTGGCCGTAAGTAGTGGGTACGCCCAACACCCCCAAACCACCAATCATCATCATCAGTAGGAGACAGACTGGAGATATGAGACTGGAGACTGGAGATTGGGGACTGGCGACTGGCGACTGGAGGCTGGAGGCTGGAGGCTGGAGGCTGGAGGCTGGAGGCTGGAGGCTGGAGGCTGGAGGCTGGAGAGCTGGAGACTGGAGACTGATGAGACCTGGAGCTGGGACGGAGACTTGGAGACTGGAGACTGGAGACTGGAGACTGGGAACTGGGAGAAACAGGCAGATAGGAAGTGAGATCAGACGGGAGGCTTGGAGGCTGAAGACGGAGGGGGGTAGAACGGCACGAGGGGAACGGAGTTTGGAAGTGGGGGACGGAAATACAATGGTAGAGACGAGAGAAACACGGCAGCAGACGGTCGTGTCGGTTGCTAGTGCAGCACTGATGGACGAGACTTCTGGAGGAGGCGGCGGAGGCAGAGGGCGGCGGTGGCGCGGGCGGGGGCGGAGGGCGGCGGTGGCGGCGGCAAATGTCCAATCGATAGCGATGTCCTACTGGTCTGGTAATTCGTAACATCCAGGAAGAACGACAGACGGTAAAAGCGATGCTTCGGGAGGAGGATGGAATTATACTGTGGCACAAATCATCTGAAGCTGGACCATTGATAAGCAAAACCGCCAAATTCCTGCTTCTACGAGTTTCAGTCAACATACTTACTGTGTTGTTGTTTATCAAATGATCAACGCCTTGTTGCCTTTGTTCCACAGCTTCTCGACCATTTGTATATACGAGTGTAACAAACATCTCCCCGTCTTTTCCTCGGCCTGCCGCCTAGCAACAGGGACAATTTATAATCCGACAGCAGGACATTTTCCGTCTGGCAACAGTCGGTAGTTTGCCCCGGTGCTACAGTGCCTCGCGATGAACCGTCGGCTGTGACGCGGCGGACCGACCACTCCCTCCTCCGGAGGAAATCATCTCTGAGTCGCCCGGCGTCCGTCTGCCTGGCCTCGTCTGTCGCCGCGTGAAGTTTGACTGATGGCGCTGGCTCGAGTTAGAGGCCAGCGGCCGCGTCCGGCGGGATATGAGTTGTGGGAGAGGTTATTGGTGGCAGAGTATGGGGGATGTAGAGGGCTGGGCGGACAGAGGGGAGGACGTGGCTGGGTCTAGCGGTTAGTGTGCTTCTGAGCTGCAACCAGCGTCATTGTTGTCGTCGTTTTGGCCGTTTGATAAAACGCTGCTGCTACTCGACAGTTT
>VOPJ01008344.1:0-24819 GCA_014673585.1 Semibalanus balanoides
TAAATTACTTCAGAGTTACTAAGCTTAGCAGTCAGCTGCCATGATTTCGGAAAACATTAAAAATCGAGTTTTGAACTGTAGTGTAGGTAAATAAGCATCAACACACAAGGACGTAGGAACCGGAGGGAAGGGAGGGGGCAGCGCCCCGCAACATTTTCGGATTTTAACATTACGCCTATGGACGTTGCATGTCATTTTTTAATATTTTTTCAAGTCATTAATTTGACTTTTTTTTAATATTTTTTCGGCATTATGAGGATAAGGTTATCAATTATAATTATAGCAGTGATAAATTTAAATAAAAAAGCATGTTCCCTGCCCAGTTTTGGCTCCTGAATAAAAAAAAAAATGTTCGTATCTTGTCAAAAAAGTAAAAAGTGACATACAAAATACGTCATAAGTTTCTTACACTTAGGAACCCATCGCTCAGTCAGAAATATAAATATTGTTTTGAAGTTTTGTTTTGGTATTGCCCATACCCTCTTTTCTCACATATATTCCGGTTAAGTAATCTGTGAAATTTGTGATTTTGTGGGGATTTTTCCGAGAAAAAAAAAAACGGTTTGATTTTTGGGGGTCAAAGACCCAAAAAATTTGAATCCCGAAATAACCATTTGAAGGAGAATACAAGTTTACGTCTTTACTGATTGCCGTTTATATTTGCTGCAAAACTATATTTATGATTTCTTCAATATTTACCTTTTTACGAAATAACCTCATTAAAACGTCATTATCTCCCGAAATACGTGACCAATTTTGATGAAAAATTTACAGGATCCGTATAATTGTTGAAAACGACTGAGCTACTGAAGATTTCAGAAATATGCGCTTCATGTGTTAAAAGTTATTCAAGAAAAACCTCAGGGGGCCTGTCAGGCTCCCCCGTACAAGGCGAGGGTTAAGTCGCTTTGTAAAACGAGACGATTTCTAGTTTCGCCTCATTTGTATATCCATGTTTATTAATTGTAATGCTTTATTTAGTTTTTGTCAGCCTTTCATCCATTATCTGCTTTCCGAATTCCTGTGTCGCTGCGCTCTTGGCCATTGATTTGCCGATGTTGGTAACACATATTGTTTTGGGATTGTATTCGCTACAATCAGCTCTTCCGTTATTTGGTTAAATTACGGCTGATAGTTGACCTCTATATGCCTGAGTATGAGCCATGAGGTGTACCTGACATCCGCACAGTTACTTGTTTTTCCTATCTGAATATTCAACGCGCTCGTTCATGTCTTCCATCCACAAGAAGTCATCTCGTATATAAAATGTATTCAGCATTTCCATCAACCAGTATGCATGCATACACATTACACATTACACATTACATAATAAGCACCCGCCGTACATATCGGCTCGCCCAATATCATCTACGGAACTCTACCCCACCGGCGAGCATTTCGCCGAAGCGTTATCGCATCCTACACCATTCCATCCCCTGCCTGACCACCAAACCTCAAAACGCTCCCCATCTTACCTCATCATCTTTCCACCCGCCAACCTCACCAATCCACCGTCCCTCAGTTGAACTAACCTGTCCTACCCACCTACCCTGTACGCACCTCATATCACCACCCCTCCATCACCTCCCCACCAACTACCTCAGCAACCTCTCAAAGCCACCGCCTCTCAGTCTCTCGGTCAAGGCTGAAACAGTCTTCACGCCGCTACAGAAAACGCAAGCGGGTGCCTGCGAGCGCCTATTCAAATACAGGGGTACATTCCGCAGTCGATTTTCGCACGTAACGTCGCACATCATGCAGTTGTTGCAACCCCCATTCAATGTACTTAAACAGGCAAACGCATCCGCTTCGTGCCGCTGCGCGAAGACTGCGCTTCAGCCTTTTAAGTCGAACCCCCGACTGCCGCCGGTCTGCGGCATCGGGATCAGGTTATCCTGCGGGTCGAACATGCACGTGTACTTGTAGTGGCAGCACTCGTAGCCGCGGTAGTTGGCCACGCAGCCGGCGCGCACCGGCGGACAGGGCAGCCGCGTGAACACTGTCCTGTTGGTGCCGTCGTAGCCGCACAGGTAGCGCGTGCACTGGCGCTCGTCGCTGTCCCACCACTTCTCACCCTCCGGGTACTGACGGCCGTTGTACTCGCAGGCGGCTGCGGGAGAGAGCAGAGAGCAGAGGTTAGAGTTGGAGGCAGGCGGGGTTGGGGTATGAGGTTAGAGTTGGAGGCAGGCGGGGTTGGGGTGTGTTGATAAGGGGGAGTACCCAGCAACTCACGGCAGTACCCAGCACTCAGGGACAAGTACCGTCTACAGGGCCATGATAAAAGGTACAATTTGTCAACATTGTCTTCACTAACTATTACTATTCATGTTATTGAAGGAAAAATGATCATAACCATGTCAGATGTTTATATTTTTATATACAAAATATACACAAACTAGCTTCCGGTATTACCCCGTTATCAAGTTGACTATTCAGCTCCAAATCACGACGGCGCTAGGAGAGACAACAGTTCCAACTCATGGCAGTGGTGCACAAAACATCAGTCCAGCCGCCGGCAGTGCCATGACAGAAGGGCCACCACCTTCAACTCACGGCAGTGGTAGACGGGGCAGCAGTCCTCCGTGGCCACCTGGCTGCAGCGTGGGTTGGTGAGGCGCGGGTCGCGCGGACAGTTGCGCCGCCGGTCGTAGATGGTGACGGTGCTGTTCACCAGGCAGCGCACCAGCACGCACTGCGTGTTCGGGTCCTCGAAGAAGGAGTCGTTCGGGTCGTGCCCGCCGCCGGCACGGTCGAAACACTGAGGAGCTGCGGGGAGAGGGGTGGTGAGGTGAGGGGTGTGGCAGGCGGGACAGGGAGGGCTGAGACGCGGACACGGAACCTAGACATGATCAGTGCAAGGGAGACGCAAACTGCAGATGTTGGACGACTCAGACCCCTTGCCATTTCCCGGGCAGCTCCCCCCCATCCCACCCCACCCCACCTCACCCCCTTCCAGCTCCACTCACGTAGCGGCACGCAGCGTTTGCAGCACTCTCCCAGGGCTCTCTCTGTGCGACAGTCGGGCGGGTCCAGCGGTTGGCACTGCTCCGCCAAGTCCTGCGTCTTCACCACGCCCGCCTTGGTGCACGTGAACTGCTTGCACCGGAAGCTGGGGTCGTCGTACCACTTCTGGTTCTCAGAGTACACCTGCACCGGGTCGCTGCCGTAGCGGCATTGGGCTGCAACGGAGCGCGAGGTGGCCGCCGTCAGCCGGTATTGGCTATCATGGTACGCCAGGCAGTTAGAGTACATAGTACATACATGTTATAACAGACAGGGGCGTCGCCGCAATATTTCGAGTGAGGGGGCCAACCAGGGATATGGGGGAGCCAGCGAGGGTCTGGGGACCGGCGCCATAGACCAATATTTAAAATCCTGTAACTTGGGTGCCGAAGGTTGAGCGCACCTGGGGTGCCCGGCTACCAGCTCCGGTGCGACGCCTGAAACAACATACACGTATCGCAGGATAGTTATCATAGTAAGGTAATGTTTACCCTTTGTAACCAAATTGACTCGTTGGTCGTCTCCCCCCCCCCCCACACACACACTGCGCAGACCGCAGGTGCAGTTCTCGTCTCTCGGCTTCAAGCTATGCGGTACAGCATAACTTCAGGCGTTTACTACTAGTGCCATCTAGGGGCAGGAATATAAGTAGACATGTGTGGTGTTGCTCCTTGTCTAAAGCAGTCGACTTCCCAGCGTATAACAAAACGTAAACGGTGTGACACACAGCTGAACATCATTTATCATCAGTTAGTTTGATGTTTTTGTGCTTGATGATATGGTGACACAAAACAGAAACTGGGGTGTGCATTGTATACGTAATGCAAATGGCTGTCACTGACACTGCTGAGTGCTGAACAGTCCCAGTCTCAGGTCATAACTCACTGCCAAACCAGTCCCAGTCTCAGGTCATAACTCACTACCAACAGTCCAGTCTCAGTCATACTCACTGAACAGTCCCAGTCTCAGGTCAACTCACTGCCAACAAACGTCCAGTCTCAGTCATAACTCACTGCCAAACCAGTCCCAGCTCAGTCATAATCCACTGCCAAACCACCAGTCCCATCTCAGTCGTAATCACTGCCAGAACCCATCAGTACGCACGTCATAACTCACTACCAAACCAGTCCCAGTCTCAGGTCATAACTCACTGCTGAACCAGTCCCAGTCTCAGGTGATAACTGACTGCTGAACCAGTCCCAGTCTCAGCCCCAGGTCACGTATGTTACTCACAGCTGACACAGTCCCAGTCCCAGTCTCAGGTCACGTATGCTACTCACTGCTGAGCACAGTCCCAGTCTCCAGTCTCAGGTCACGTATGCTACTCACAGCTGAGCACAGTCCCAGTCTCCAGGTCTCAACTCACTGCTGACACAGTCCCAGTCCCAGTCTCAGGTCACGTATGCTACTCACTGATGCCACAGTCCCAGTCTCAGGTCATAACTCACTGCCAAACCAGTCCCAGTCTCAGGACATAACTCACTGCTACATCAGTCCCAGTCCCAGTCTCAGGTCACGTATGTTACTCACTGCTGCCACAGTCCCAGTCTCAGGTCATAACTCACTGCCAAACCAGTCCCAGTCTCAAGGTGATAACTCACTGCTGACATCCAGTCCCAGTCTCAGTCTCAGGTCACGTATGTTACTCACTGCTGCCACTGCTGAGCCAGTCCCAGTCCCAGCCTCAGGTCACGTATGTTACTCACTGCTGACACAGTCCCAGTCTGGGCAGCACTGGTACGGAACGTCCCGCTGGACGCAGTGCGCGTACGGCGCCGGCTCGCACGGCGGCGCGTCAGTGAAGGTGAGCACCAGGCTGTTGTTGCAGATGAGGTGTTTACACGGCTTCTGCGGGTCCTCCGGCCACGTGGTGCCGTGGTCGTGCTTCACGCCGTCTATTATACACGGCTCTGGCGAGAAGACACGGGGTTATTAGCAAAGGGCGTTCACACTGTCGTATCTAACCTTCATGGGAGGGAGGGGCGTGACTAGAAGCCGGATATTAGCTCTCGCCCTATGGGAGCTTTTCTCACCTTCGTCCTACGGGAGCTGGAGCTGACGGCCCCCTGTTAACTTCCTAACCAAACAACATAGAGCAAAGCGGTAAAAACCAGGATGTTGCCTGTCATGTGGGGAATCTGACAGTATGCATTTTTTAGGTTTTAAGTCAACGTGTTACCTTACAGGTAAAGTGAATGACCTCGACTCGACCACGTCCAGATTAGCGATTTACGCTGTCAGAAAACCTCAAAATTTGAAATTGATCAATGTAAAAAATGTATATTCCTCGACCAGTTTTGACTCATAATTACAGAAAGCGTACTTATTTGTTCGTGTCTGGTCCAAAAAGTAAAAAATAATTGAAAAAATTACATGAGTTTCTTACTTCTTCATCACTCAGTCGAAAATAGAGATATTGCTTTACAATTTGGTTTGGGTATTGACAATAGTTCACTCAAACATCTTTCGGTTTCTGAACATCTTTGAAAATTTGTATTTTGTAGTGATTAAAAAAAAACTTAGATCTTGGGGTAAAAAAAAACACTATTTCCGAAATCCAAGACTATGATTCAAAAGAAAATGTAATTTTCTATGTGTGACGTTTTCAGTTTGCAATGTGCTTAAAAAAAATCAAACATTTATCGTTTATCCACCAACATGACGTCACCAAAACGTCATTGTCTCCTAAACAACTCATTTTTGGTTTGGTTTGGTTTGGTTTAGGGAGAGACCGCTTCGGCCCATTCGGACCATTGCGCAGCCATGGGATGAAGGAGGAAACAGGGGTAAAGTGGGTCAAAATTGAATCCCGCTGCACCGGGCAGGCCGCCCCGATGGAACAGCGCCCTTCCCACGCGCAGGACGAAGCCTGGCAAGGAGTGGCCCGACGGCCATGAACGACCGGCCACCGTCACTATCCATTCCAAGTGGGACGGCCTCGAGGCCGTCACTTGCGCCGGTGGCCCAGCGCCACCGAGACCCCGGGTTAAACGTCGGCGTGACGGGGATAGAGGACCTGGCAGTGGGATTAAAGGGAAATATTAAAAGGCTGGGATGTAAACAGCTCAACATAAGTTTCAATAATTGGGTTGTGTACAGGCATACGTATAGATTGGTTTGTAATAACTCAAAGCAGCTGTATAATTTTCAGCAAAGATGCGCTGCATGTGTAAAGTTCTTTAAATTTAAAAAACCAAACTTATGTGACGGCCTTTAGCACCGCCCCCCCCCCGTAAGGAAAAGGTTAATAGAGGGCAAGGGTGTCAGTAAAAGGCAGAGGTTTAGTAAAGAGCAGAGGTGTCAGTAGAGGGCAGGGGTGTCAGTAGAGGGCAGATGTGTCAGTAGAGGGCAGGGGTATCAGGAGAGGACAGGTGCTCGTAGAGTGCAGTGGTGTCAGCAGAGGACAGGAGTGTCAGTAGAAGGCAAGGGTGTCAGTAATAGGCAGAGGTGTCAGTGGAGGAACAGGGGTGTCGTAAGAGAGGACACGGTGTCGAGTTAATAGGTCCCAGATGTTTTAGTAAGAGGGCATAAAGAGGCGTCAGTAGAAGGGCAGGAGGTGTCATGTTAAGACGGTACAGGTGCTCGTAGAGTGGGCATGGTGGATGTCAGCAGAGACAGGGCAGTGTCAGTAGATGGGGCAGAGGCGTCAGTAGAGGGCAGTGTGCTCGTACGAGTTGCAGGTGGTGTCAGTAGAGGGGCAGGTGTGTCAGTAGAGAGGAAGGAGTGTCAGTAGAAAGGCATAGGCAAGATGGTGGTCAGGGATTCAAGGGGTGTCAGTTAAAAGGGCAGGGTGTATCGGTAAACAGGTGCCGAGGTCTTACTATTAGTAGACGGGGCCAGGGTTTCCTCCAATAAATCTTATACACGAATTACTCTACCCAAAACTTGGTAAGACACAGTTCATTCACTCCGTCCATGATTAAACACACCCCACCCAAACCCTGCCGTAGAGGCGTGCTGTCGACTCACGTTCGTCACAGTCCCACTTGGGGCAGCAGACGCCCTTCATGTGCCAGGGCGTGCAGTGAGCGTTCGGTGCCGGCGGACAGTAGGCGCTCTCGTCCCGGATTAACACCGCCTGGCCGCCCTCGCAGCGGTATTGCAGACAGGGCCGCACCGGGTCGTCATAAAATGTGTCAGCCTCCTGGTACTCCACACCGCCGAACAGGCAGGGTGCTGCCGAATGAGGCGAGGCAAGGTCAGAGGTGGGCGGAGCTAAAGTAAAGCTAAAAGGGTATACTGGTGATAGAAAACGTGAAGTTTTGGAATCATGTCATGAAAACAACCATGGTGCATCGTTTATGGAGATTAATGATGTTGTAGGCGAGCTATGGCGTATTTGAGCATGATTAATATGAGTATGTGATAAAATAACCTCCTGCTCATGTTATATGTTAATTACACTTAAAATCAGTATCAAAAATTACATTGATATTTATTTTCGACTTGCGCGCCGTTTTAAACAAAAAATGAAAACGGCGCAAGTCGAAATATATCAATGTAATTTGTGATACCTACTGATTTTAAGTGTAATTAACATATAACATGAGCAGAAGGTTATTTTTTCACATACTCAGATTAATGATGTGTTGAGTTTCACCAGTCCTGTGAAACTCAACAAATAATCTCCTGAGCACAGACCAGAGCGCTGGAACACAACGCTCTGCTCCTGAGCTCAGACCGGAAAAACGAGAGCGCTGGAAAAACGAGGAGCAGAAGCCATAGAAGATTACGGGTATTCAAACCAAGGTAAACGCAGATCCAAATGGGAAATGCGACTCACAAAAAGACCTGAACACACCGAAACGCGACGGCAGGACAAGACAGGGGAAAGACACAGCAACCCTCCCGTTCAAGGCGAGCCAGCGCCGCCTCCACTCACCGCAGATCCTGCAGCACTCTCCAATGGGATATGAACCTGCGCGGCGCAGGTCAGCGCCTCGCAGACCTCCAGCTGCGCCACTGTCACCACCGCGCTGTTCTCGCAGCGCATCAGCCGGCACGGGTGCTGCTCGTCGTCGACGAACTCCTCGCCGTCGTGGCGCGTCACGCCGTTGTAGACGCAGCCGCAGGTGTAGTTGTAGCAGCAGGCGCCGCTGGGCCGCGACGCGCTGCAGCCCGGCTTGTGCGGCGCGCACGAGCTGCTCAAGTCGTACTCGACCTCGGTCCGGCCGGCGCGGCACACGTACTTGACGCAGGGGTACGTGACGTCGTCGTACCAGTAGTCGCCGTCGCTGCGGTAGGAGCCGGTGGAGTCGCGACACAGCGTCTGGTTGGTGGTGATGGTGCAGTTGTAGCTGTAGCAGCACTCGCCGACCGCGCGGTACGACTGGCAGTGCGGCGCCGGCAGAGGCTGGCAGAGCAGCTGCAGGTCCTTCAGCTTGTTGACGACGCCGTTCACGCAGATGTAGGTCACGCAGGTGTAGTCTCCGTCGTCGTCCCACAACTCGTCCGGCTCGCGCACCTGGCCGCTGCTGTCGATGCACTGATCCTCGTGGTTGGACTGGTTCGAGTAGCAGGTGTAGTTGAAGCAGCACTGGCCCGGGTTCCGGCTGGCTGTACAGTCTCCCAGATTGACCGGCTCAGCCGGGCAGTTGACGGTCAGATCTTCCACGGTGTAGGCGCCGCCGTGCTTCGGGCACTTGTACAGTATGCACGGGTAGGTGTCGTTGTCCACCCAGGTGGCCTGCGGCTCGCGCGCACCGCCGTGCTGGTCGATGCAGCCCGGAGCGGAGGTGACGTAGCCGGGGGGCGGCGAAGGCGGGTACGTAGCCGGGGGAAGAGTGAACCTGGAGCGGCCGCCGTCACCTGGTGATAGAAACTCAGAAATGATACGCAGAAAACATGAAACGTTTGCCACCCTGCAGATAAGTGCGCGCAATGAAATCGCGATTTTTTATTTGATAAAATTGCGTATTGTTTCTGCGAAATCACGGAGCTTCCCTGACCAAACTGATGTCAACACTAAGTTTAAATTACTTTATTATATCACAATTTATTGAAGAACTTAATATTAATTGTATGACTCCTTTTTGTTTTATGTAACAAGCGGTTTTCCAATCAATGTCAGGGCTGTCGAACGGAGCGTGGTGAGGGGGCGTTCTGGCAGTGGATAAAACGGGCGGTCAATTATTACATCGAGATGTCAGATGGCGCTGTGTGATTCTGTGAAGGCTTTGTGTTCGTATGAATGTTCGATCGTTCAGTTCTGTCATCACTGTAGTAAGCCAACATAAAACAAATATAATGTAACTCATCCCACTCACCCACACAAAATAACAGACAGATGATGCCTCTTAACGTGATATTGCTTTAGCATGCTGCACTGAAACCTCACCCTACTGGGATGTATCTGGTAAGAACAGCTTATCAACATGGTGCCAAGTGGCGGATATGGCACGCAATGTTAGCTGCTGAACGTCGCAAAACAACACTTAAACAGTACAGTTGGAGACCAGTTATCATTCTTGTTTCTGAAGCATTTAGCTGCTTGTGACTGATCCTCTGTCATTTAAATCCCTTTGTACCCAGACAATAACGGAGGAACAAACATGTCACTGTCTCAATTTTCACGCGGAATTCGCGTCCGCGCCCGGTCTGGTTTTGTGGGGACAACGATCACAGCACAACACAACCCTAGTTACTGACTATTCAAACCTTTCATAAAGAAATCTCCAGCAATTCGCGTGCAGCTTACGATCTCCACATGATTCAAACTCCTCCCTGTTTTGCATTTAACCATTATCTTCGATGTCGAACTCCGTAAAAACCTTATTCCCCACAAACCACCAGCACATCGTCTCCCACCGACTCACCTTCCGGGCACAGATCGGGGTAGCATCTTCTGCACTCGGCCTTCAGATACGTGTTACGATACAGACACACGGCGCGGCAGGCAGCGCGCGGGTGGCAGTTGTTGGCGACGAAGGCATCGCTCGGCGTCGCCAGCGCGGCCAGCAGGAGCGGCAGCAGCAGCAGCAGGGGCGGCAGGCGGGCGAACATGGTGACGCCGGGAGCAGGACCAGCGCCCGAGTGAGGCCCGGCCGCCGTCCCGGGCCACCGCGGGGCCGGGTCGGAAACGGGCCCGGGTCGGGGAGTTGGCCGGAACTCGGTCAGCGAGGCTGGGTGGTAGGCAGTCAGGTCAGCGGCCGCCGGACACGGCTCAGCAGCTGAGATCAGTCAGCGCGGGTCGGAGATAGGTGTCGATGCTGAGTCAGCGGCCGAGCTGACGGCGGCGTCAGGTGCCATTGTTGATGATCGGGCACACGGGGACGGTGCCGGGGATGGGTAGGTCAGTCATCGAGATAGCCGGAGGGGGCGAGCACCTGCGGTATCAGATGTCAGACATTGAATCAGATGATCAGCTGCTTAGATGAGGGAACAATGCAGCCGCGGCTATGCAAGCTTCGATGCCATTATTGGTAAGATGGAAGGTTATGTGGACACGGAGAGACAGCTCAATGAGCAGCTACCCCGTCCAGTCGCATGTCCTTTTCAGAATGTTATTTACGCATTTGATTTAGACAAAACATAATTATGCTGGAGCAACAGCAAGTCACAATTGAAACGTGAATTCATCACCCACTCAGTCCGCCCCTGTAGCTCAGTGGGAGAGCACTGGACTTTTGACCTATCCCGTTCTTTCTAGCAATAAGGCAGAAAGGAGCAAGAAGAGCGTTTTACCGGGTATTGAGTTGGGTGACGGTCACAGGCTAATGGAGTAGCTGACTTCGGGGCTATGCTTAAGAGATAGATAATTTATTTTTTGAGCCTCGGGATTGTGGAATTGCTTATAGTTTTGCGGGACATAAAGCAAACGTGTGGTTTAAGTAAAACTAGATGCATATTTTCATTTGGTTCCACTTTTGGCTGGCATTAATGTGAAGAGCCCATCAGGAAACAAGCGAAAACGTTGTTTAAGGCTACTAAATTAAAATAAACAATTTTTACAATGCAGCAAATTATTTGGGCTAACCAAATGAAAAAAAAAAAATGAAAGCAAGAAAGAGCAATTTGATTGGGGGTATTTTAGAATCTAATATGAGAAAATTAGCATTCTCTATTGAAGCCATGACGAGTGATCTTAAAAGTGGTATCCTGTTGACGTCACACCTACCTGAAGCGTAGTAGGTTTTACGCAATAATGGGCAGTTTCGCCAGTCGCACTTAAATTCTGTTTTAAAGCATGTTGTAGGCCTCGGATAAAACATTAAAGTTATCACATGCATCAGAAAATCAATACTGTTTCCCGGACACATAAAATTTTCATATTTTGGTGACGCTGCATATAAACTCCATTGAACGTGAATTCATCACCAACTCAGTCCCGCCCTGTTAGCTCAGTGGGAGAGCATGGAACTTTTGACCTATCCGGTAGTGCAGCCGGGTTTCGAGTCGCTTGCGGCGCTTGGCAATTTTTGCTCCTGAGTGGGATGGCCTGCGGCGCCCCCCCCCCCCCCCCCCCCCCCCGGTGCCAGTGGTCGTACCAAGGTCAGGGTGCCGTCAGTTGAGGCGGTGCGGACATGTCCAAGGTATGGTTCGTGCACGTACACACTTTCGCTTCTAATTCTGCCCGGCTGCCAGGGATTGCCCGATTGCCCGATTGGGACGGGACGGGACGGTAGAAAGCCTGGACAACAAGCTATGCTTAGCGCGGGTTCCCTGACCTCGGCAACTCGTCCATTCAAATGGTCTCGAACTAAATTCATACAAAAGTATCGCATTATTGTTGCATTTTCCTTGTTCACTGTTGTGCGGCAGTCCAAGTTTGCCAACAAAACATATTTTGGCATTCGCGATACTCCTCGATCAACACCGATGACAAACTGGAGGCGGGCATATCAGCTGCTTGTCGGTGGAGTGTTGCGAATTCAAACGCGTCTCTCTCAGCCGTGGCATGTGTTGTTCGCTGTCTTCTTTGTGCTAGGGACTTTTGTTAGTAAAGTTTGAATCCGGGCGGGCATGCCACTCGGTCATCGGTCGAACAGCTTTCCAAAGGCAGCCCAGTTTGGGTATACATACGAGGCAGAGTAGCAGGTTTTGGTAAACATTTTGTAATTAACGTACAAATGGCAGCGAAATGAGAATCACAACACTTGCCTTGGCTATAAAACACTTGCATTACAAATAACACCACTTTGACTGGTCAATAATGCCATCAGCATTTGAGCATTGAGCAATTCAAGACAGAAACTGTAAGCATATTTATAATTGCTTGCCGATCACCATACATCCCATTTTGTACATATCAACATTCTACTTGTGAACTATTTGTACACGCCCATTGGCACAAGAGAAGCTCGGAATCACTTTGAACATTGTGCTGTACGGCAGAACAGCTGCACATTTAACTGGCCTTCACAATAACAGTAACTAAGAACAATATAACCAGGAATGCCAGTAATCAGGAATGCCAGAAGCCACACAAATAATGACGCAAATCTCAGAGTGAAAGCTTATGTGTCCGTGGTTAATGCAGATAACCATGTATTAATGCGTATCAGTGAAAAACGCCGATCAGTGCAAACAAACATGGAATAGCCACATTGGAATGCAGAATTCACAACGAAATCTTTCTGATAAAATTATTGTACAAACGTCATGACGATGGGATTGTGGGATTTCTTGCTAGACTCGTCAAAGAAGAATGGCGAGATTCAGAAGAGGCGGGGGGGGCATAGGGACACAACCAGTTGGCCGCTTTCCCGACTGTGGTTCCAAATCAAACCATGCCGGAAGTAAGCCGGGTCAGTAGCGACCTTTTAAAGTCACTTGAGATCTTCGACTGGCCACGTTTACCATTTCAAGCAGAGACGAAACAGCATAGCTCAATACGGAGCTGCTACACTAGCACTTGCATTGGACAGACACTGGGATTGGAGCAGGGACGAAAATGGCAAGTTTTCACCGTAGTTTCCTGATAGGGCTGTGAAGCTATGTAAACACAAAGACAAACTACGAGTATAAAACCGGCCGTAGTATCCCGGTGTGCTAGATTTTTTAAAAACTGGATGCTGGTAATGTGAGCATGATAATAATGGTAAAGAGAGGCTTAAAATTAGCCCGGATGCTCATTGATGGTTCTTAAAAGATAAACCAAATTAAGAATTATATAATATTTCGTGCAACGCACTTCATCAGAATTCTGGACAGTTAAATGCATTTAATCTGTCAAAGATTCTGCTGAAGTGCCGTGCACGAAATATTATCCAATTCTCAATTTTGTTTTATCTTTTAAGAACCATCAATGAGCATCGGGCTGATTTTAATCTCTCTTTACATTATGCCTAGATGGGAACCTCACTTGCCCTGTCCTCCTCGGACACTGTTCTGGCCCCATTTCGGCCGACCGGCGCACCGCGTTGTTCAGGCCCACCACGGACCCCATCAGACTACCATGGCTCGCTGTCCGACAGCGGCTCGACCAGCCGGCGCTCGGGCCGAAACCCGGCGTACCAGCTGTCCTCTGAGTCGTCTGAGTCCAGCTCGTACTCCTTGGCCGGGTCTATCCCCAACCGGAGTGTCGCTAATTTCTCCGTGGCCTCCCCCACGTCTAGAAGTTTTCCCACAGGCTCTGGAACCTTCCCAACGGCCTCTGGAACCTTCCCCACCGCCTCTGGAACCTTCCCCACCGCCTCTGGAACCTTGTCCGCGGTCTCCAGCGCCCTTCCTCGCCCACGAATGCCCTGAGTCGACTCGAACATCCCCGCAGGGACACCTGTTGGCAGTGAGCGTGCCGGTCCTGAGCCTCCCCCTCTAGCCGGAGGACTGCGCCGCGCCCTCTGCGCCGACAGAGAATCGAGCGTCGGCTCGGAAACGGACGAGAGCAACTCCTCCCAGGCAGCAGCGGAGTCCGACTCTATCTCTGTCGTCGGGGCAGAGTCAGACTCTGTAGTCACTAGGCAACCAGGAGTCATCGAGGTACCTGGTGCCGGCATCGAGACAGCGCTATAACTGGTACTCCGCTGCGATGTTGGCGGTTCTGCAACTGACTCGAGTTCCAGCAGAGAGGCGTCAGTGACGCTGATACCGAGGTCAGACCCACTGGCGCGCGGATCAGTCACCTCTCCAGCACGGATATCAGCCCTACTGCCAGCCAGACAAGCTGCAGGAACATCCAGACCTGTCTCACTGCCAACCCAATCTGCTTCACTTGCACCCATATCTGCCTCCATTAGGCACAAATCTGCCTCGCTTGCACCGAGATATGCTGCACCGACACCGAACATCTGCCTCACTTGCTCCCATATCTGCCTCCATAACGCCCAAATCTGTCTCACTGACGCCCAGATCCGTGCCGCTCGTACCCAGGTCCACCAGTGATCGCTCCGGGACCGACTGCCGGCACGAGCAGCGACATCTCCGAACAGCCACTCTCCGCCAGATCCATCAAACACGGACGGATCACCTGCCGCCCCAGTCGCCGACAGGGAGGCATCAGACCTCGCTGGCCAATGCCAGCCGGTCGCTGACCGCACCGCCAGGCGGAACGGCAGCTCTGAGCCATGACCGGGTGCGTCATCCACTGAAACCTGGCAGCTGCTGCGTCGCCACTGAAGCCCTGGCTGAGACAGCTGCTGAGATCCGCCCACTGGAAGCCCCTGGCAGCTGGCTCCTGCGTCGCCCACTGAAGCCCTGGCAGCCTGCTGCGTCGCCCACTGAAAGCCTGGCTGTGACAGCTTGCTGCGTCGCCCACTGAAGCCCTGGCCGAGGCAGCTGCTTGCGTCGCCCACTGAAGCCCTGGCTGGAGACAGCTGCTGCGTCGCACCACACTGAAGCCCTGGCCGAGACAACTGCTGCGTCGCCCACTGAAACCCTGGCAGCTGCTGCGTCGCCCACTGAAGCCCTGGCTGAGACAGCTGCTGCGTCGCCCACTGAAGCCCTGGCAGCTGCTCCTGCGTCGCCCACTGAAGCCCTGGCAGCTGCTCCTGCGTCGCCCACTGAAACCCTGGCAGCTACTCCTGCGTCGCCCACTGGAGACTGGTCGGTTGGCTGCAGAGACATGCTCGAGGAGAGCACCTCCTGAAGCAGCTCAGATACAGCCTGTATGCCGCTAGCGAGCGCTGGCGGCTGGGCCAGCGCCGACTGCTGGGCGAGCGCTGGGGGCTGGGCCAGCGCTGACTGCTGGGCGAGCGCTGGGGGCTGGGCGAGCGCTGGCGGCTGAGCGAGCTCTAATGTTACTGGGTCGGCGCTCGTGGCGTCCGCAGAGGGCGAGGCGCAGTGGTCGCGGTGCTGAGTTATTTCGCCGTCACTTGAAGAGCTAGCTGCCTTGCTGACACCAATGCAGAGTTTTGTAGCTGAAACTGAGTCCGTTGAATAGCACCGTTCCCTAGCCAGACCTGTGTCAGAAGAGGAACAGCTCAAACCAAGCCCGCTATCCGAGGATGAGCTATGGACAAGCTTGCTGGAGCTATGAGCCAGTTCTGTGCTGGTGGATGAGCTCGGAGCTCTGGAGCTACAGCTCAGTTCTGTGGAGCTCTGAGTCAGCCCAGTGTCGTTGGAACAGCTCTCCATGACCAAGTCCCTCTCACTGGAGTGTCCGCCTCTCCCATCACTATCAGTGGACGACTCCCGCGACAGCACAGAGGGCAGGGTCTGGACGGCCGCCACCGCCCCGCTCTCCGGTCGCGTCTTTCGCTCTTCTCCCCACACTCCTTGCCACTGTTCAGGGGCACCGCAACCTCGGCCTCCGTCCCCGCTGGTGGCTGGGGTGTGTCTGATCCCACTGAGCAGCGGCAGGCGGGCCGGGTGGTCGGCCATAGCTGACCGCCGTCCAGGCGAGCCTGCAGTGCGGCGGCGTCCTTCTGCGACGCCAGCGCCACCTGGTTCGACTGGCGCCGCGACAGTGCTGCCGCCTCGTGGCGAGTGATCCGGATGCAGTCGGACGCGGTCAGCTGCGAGAGGCAGAGAAACGGAGGTTAGATGAGTAGACAATGAGAGGATGATGATTGGGGCTTAAGGGCGTCGCAACAATTCAGTCATATGGCGTTCATAGACGAGGAGACACCGACCATCTCAGACGGACGGATAATCACCACACTGACGTACTACGCCTTCTACAAATCCCATAAGAGCTTACACGAGAACAGCCTGACAAATCTTCCCCAGATCCCGGGTCGCCGTTAAAATGTCTAACCGGCGCCCAGCCCGGGCCCAGCAGGTCAGTCAACCCTGTCTCGACTGTCAGAACAGTCCACCACTCACCGGCAAGACTGAAGCCTGCCGGCGCACGTAGCACTTGCCGCTCTCGGTCAGGTAGAACGGGTGTAGGGACGCGTCCCGGTCGGCCCACGCCAGGATCGCAATCTCGATGACGTACGAGAGAGGGATCACGCCCTGCAAGCAGAATCACGTCAACTTTCATCAGCAAAGCACGGTGCCAAACACCGAGGCTTCCATTGACAGTGACACCCATGACTAAGATGAATTGTGGAATTTTGTTTTGTCAATGCTAGTAAAAAGGAATAATTTGACATATAGGTACCATCTCATACACCATTACAGTGGGACAAGCAAGGGCCACACAGTAAACTGCTCGGAAGCATTATTGCACAATTGTTAGTTGTCCTATTTATCCTGATTACAGTCACAGTGCATCACATATGCGATCTATGCGGGTGTAGATGACTGGCACGTCTAAATAAAGATATATTCGGAGTCGTACCGAAACGGCGCGGGCCCTGGCGTCAGCATCGCACCAGCAGTAGTGCGAGGTGGCCACCAGGTGTTGCTTCGAGCGCCGGCTGACGTCATAGCTGCACCGGTGACGTCACAAGCGTTAAATATGCAGCGGACGATCGGAAAAGCGGAACACTGAAGGGGAAAGGTGCGCCGTGCGGCATGGTAAGGAAAGCGTCAGCTCTTATTTGTAAAAGTTTGCCATAAAGCAGGAATGCATGTAACCAAAAAGGGAAAATGGCAATAGCATATTAATCACAACACAAAACTAACACGTCATACACGGGCATGCACACTGCACAAAGTCCACACACAATGTTGTGGTTGTCACACACTTGTCAGACACGTAGCCTCTTGGACCCAGAAATCAGAAAGCCCAATACCATGCCTGATTTCCTCGCTTCTCGTTCCAGCTTACGGTCTCCACGGGTACTAAGACTGTGTTCTGACCCGTCGATTCCCGCGGGGATTCTGGAGAATCGAAATAAAAAGCTTTCTACCGATTCCGGTAGCAATAAGTTAACTGGAATACCAATATATGAGTACATTGCCGAACTGCATTATAGTAAAATGCCCGCCGGGGATTCCATGGATTCCCGCCGGGAATGTGACGGTCAGAACACAGCCCTAGTCATGGAAAACGAAACCGGTTGATTTTCCGGGGAGCGGCAACTGCCCACGCACTCACACCCACCACAACCAGTCGCAACTCACGCGAACTCCGAGGGAGGGTTGTGGACATCGGCCGCACTGACGACGGGCACGAAGGTGATCCGGTGCCGATTGGAGGGCACCGCCGGTCGGTATCGCAGCAGGACACTGCGCACCGACAGCAGCACGTGGTCCTTCTGGTAGCGGGTCAGGTGGAGGCCCAGCACGCGACCGCGGTCGTCCACGCCACAGTAGACGACGCCGCCACAACTCGTGTTGAGGAAGGCATTCAAGTTCCTGTCGGGACAGAGGGAGTAGTGAGGGGGAGGTAGGTGATGCTGACCAGTCTCCTGCTAAGATAGTGTGGTGGTACTGCTAGCTGTAAGAACATGAGCTGTCTGACTCAGGCAGTAGGCTAGAATGATGCTAAAATATTCAGCTCTTTGAAAGGAAAAAATGCACAGATTTTATATATCAGATACATATTATAAACAGATCCCAAAAATGGATCCCAGGATCTTGGATCCCAGAGTGCTGAAAGCAACTAAACAAATTGTTGAGGCATCCAAATCTTATGCACCATTTTATTAAGGGATCCACTAGGATCCCTACATATGTAGGGATCCACCTACAGTAGCTTGCCAATATTTAGCAGCTCTGGTGTAAAGACCCATAACATCAAACCCACAATGCTGGTTCATCATTAACTAGTTAATTTTTGTAACTGCTTGGAATTTTGCACATTTGTTGATATATTTTGTCAATAAAAACTTTAATTGCTGAGTAACATCACATACAGCACACAACACATAACATCACATCACATAAGGCTTCTTCTCCTTCATAAGGCTTCTCCGGAAAAGTTGGAGGGGAGCCTGAAGTGGTAAAAATCGCTTAAAATACCATAAAAAATACAGCTGATTTCTCCTGCAATTTGACCCATTTTATTGTCCAAATGGGGAGGGTTAAAGCCCCTCAACTGAAAAGGAAACTACACCCGACAGTAGGGTTCAACAGTGGCAGATCTAGGTTTGGAGGAGCGGCGTAACAAAGGTGCACCGCTGGAACGGCACTAATAGATCAAAACTGAGAAGCCTTAAATACATTTGCTTAGAATCCGCAATGGAACCGGGGCAGCATGAGGGCAAATTAATTTCTGAAAATACCTGTAAAAAGGCACTCTGATTCACATGCGTCATCACTCATCTCAGCATGCTGCTAAGGTCTTACCTAGAGATAGCCTGTCTGGTTTGCTTCTCACACGGGTTGCGGAAGGCCCAGGGTGGCGTGTCTTCTGGCGCTATTTCACGGTGGCCCTTGAACTCATGGGTTGCATCTTCCTCAAACGGCAGATAGGAGCCTCTCACATAAACCCGCTGCTTGGCAGTGGCCATCCTCAGTCATGCCAACCTATTGAACAAAGAAAATGATAGAACAAAGATGGTGATATCAGCTCAGCTGCAGAAGGGGATTACGAAAAGCAGAGATAGGGTGACAAGTATGTCAGACAGAAGGAAAGGTGCAGCCAGGGCGGAAGGAGCAATCGACCCCTCCCCTTACAAGTCACAGAGGGCCCATCGAGAATGGCCCATATACATACTTTGCAGTCAGGCCTAGACTGAGACGGTGAGACCCTAGTAGTAGTACTAGCCTCCTCCTTGGTCGATAATTCATAACACGACAGGTACCTTAGTCAAAGATTATCACATTTTCAAAGTATTGATTAATTAACGTCAACATAGCAAATAAAATTGTGTTATTTTTTCCTGATAAAATACCTACCTAATATCGGATAACTGGTCAGCGTGGCCCGGCGTCAATCACGGTCATAGGTCAGTGAACGCAAATTTAGTTGTTTACATTGTTTCGTGGCAAATGATCAGTGCTAAGGTGCTAATTGATGCAAATGACGGCTATTTTCAATTACGTCACTGGCAACTCGTTACGTTTGACGCAGGTGTTTGACGTCCTCTCTAAGCGCAAAAGCGCTATCTCATTCGTTTACAGCCCGATGAAATATGTGACGTCACGAGACTAGATGGACAATTTCTTTGCAGTTTTACTATAAGAATCTTGGTTTTACTCAAGACCTTATGCGGAAGGAAGTCAGAGAAGGAAGTACACAAACAGGTCGCGCGGACTGAAAGCACCACACCTACGTGACATACAAAGGAGCCATTGCATAATTATATAGCAATTTTTGCGCCGGTTTTGTGATTATTATTTTTTATCTTTCTTCTTGGTGCTTTTTGGAACATTGTTCTGCAAAATTTAAACTTTCCTTTTCAGTCTGTCTACGTATGTTGATGTTCAGACCTACCTGAGCTTCGGTTGAAATTTGAAAGGGGTAAGTTTCATGATATTTATGTTTATAAATAATGAAAATGCATGCATTTCAATAGAAGAGAAATATAGTCTTTGCTCATGTTGAAAATATATGAAGAAAATGTTAAATACAACAAAAACTATATTTTGCCTTGCAGCTTTTTCAGGGTTCTATATTTTCATTCTTTTAATAAACACAATGCTCATCACAGCCATCCAGTATATATGCATGCGTTACACTTAAATTCTCGATGTTATGATGCATCTGTTCAATTAACCATGAAGTGGTTTCTAGAAGAATCGCTGTTTACCTGGTTCAGCTTGGTTATTAGGGTAAACTGCTCTAACCCCTGCCACGTCTTTACCTCAAACTGTTCATGCTTACAGAATGTAAACAATACTGATACACTAAAAGTTGAGTCAGTATTGCCCATATTTGGATGTCATGAAAGGTCAGTAAAACTTAAAGGAAATAGTTCACCTTCAACATGGGTTTTGAACTGTGATAGCAGTTTTGTGGCCCGTGTTGAAAAAACCCTAACTGCAAGTTGTCTGGGCTGAAAGGGCTCTCCAGCCAAATATATTTGACTTTTTGTTGAAGGAATGTGGGCGACGGTACTTACCCACATTTAGAACGCTCTGCTTGCATTCGCTCGCCACGCTGCAGTCCTACGGGGGCGGGGTGTCCTCCTGGATTACCCAGGCCATCTTCTAGACAAAACATATCCCTACAGCATAAATAAGTTGTCCTATGTATTGACTCCTAACCTATTAATTATAATAACAGCTTTGTTAGAATCTCCTATCACACAAATACACAGAACAATAGCAATTTTCTTGTTACCTTAATTCATTTGAGAAACTCCATTTTAAACACAAGAGAATGTGTTGTCATTGACCAAGTTGAGAAACTATTATAAGTGTACATAAGCATACAACACCATCTCAGCTTCACCATACAAATCAGGGGACATGACTCAATTGTTAATCCTCCACCTACCTCCCACCCCACTCACAGTCAGACGGTCACATTCATCATCCAAGTGACATACAATTTTTACTTGACCTTGACATTCTTTTATCCGATTTCACCAAGTGTTATACGAATTGACCTCGACTTGACATGACAACAGGTCAGGTATTCTTGTTTTAATTTTACCTAGCTAAGTCGTCCGATATATGATTCATGCGCCGTGACGCAAGAGAAACATGATGATGACAAAAGCGCTAAAAGTAATTAGCAAAAACGTTTTCCGTGAAATTTTGCATTTTAACATTTGCTGACCTCTGGAGCGTCAGCTATTGACCCTATCTCAAATCTGAAGACATGCTGCAGAATCATCGTTTCAATGGAATTTCAGTGCTTTTTACCGTATGTTCCTAGCTATATTAGTTACTGAGCTAGCCCGGATTATGTGAAGCAATGCTCAATTTACTCGAAATATGGGAAAATTTGACCTGTTTTGACCGCTGGTGACCTCAATATTGATCTGATCGAAAATTAATATCGTATTTTCTCTAGTACTCGTCACGGCCTACCTAACACCGTTTTCCGCTTCTCGCCACGTTGCGTAGTTTTCAAGATCCGCCCCCTCCCGTCGGTTCTTAGTTGGCTGAGACCCCCGTTGGTGCGAGGGTTAAAGCTGTAGCTCGCACTAAATCTGTTGAAGGGAGTGTGCCTACTCTTTTGAAATGTCAAATATATTTTTTTACGGTAAGAATCTATTGGGTTGATCATTGGTTACGATGAAATTCACGTCTGGAGCCCCTTTAGTTGAGTTTTTACTATATTCTGTTTTTGGATTTGTTTTGTTTCAAAACTCATAAACGATCGCCACTATAAACAGAGTACGAAGATGTTACCTACAATGGCGCACAATGACAATAAAGTATAAACAAATCCATGCGAAATCTCTCTAGTTCTATTAGCGAAATCTCTCTGGCGAATAATTGTTCCGCCGGAATGATCTTGGCGAATATCTCAGCAACTATAGTCAATCTGGGGAAATGAAGTGCATAGCTAAATTTAAAAAAAAAAAATGTGCTCTACAGACTAGTGTCAATAACTCCACATGACCAATGTGAGTAGGCACACTCCCTTTAAGGTTCAGTCTATCAGTTATTGAATTTGAGAGAAATCAACAAGTGATGGTCCTTGCCACGCTAAATACTTGTATGGGCTTGTTGCTGGTGTGTGCTTTCAAATCAATATTTTCTTTGGTGCAGCTGTTTTTAGAGCCAAGAGTTACAGTTCCTGTGAGGGGTTGTATTGTTAGTTTTACACATGACAGGGCATATGCTGCACACCGAAAGACCAAAGCGATATATTATTCTCCAAGTATTGTTGTCTAGCCTGGCAGCAGTTATCTCGATAGTACCGATAAGCATGTTATCAGCCAGTTCAGCTCTGTTTGGTCAAGAGATCAGCTGTACGCTACACGGCTCTGGATGCTGACCGCCGGAAGCCGTGCTGATGCTGATGTCATCGTTCTGAGGCACTCAGCCGGCTCAGTCAGCAGCTTACCTTATCGGGAACACCGGCCGGCCTGATCCTGGCGGGGGATGCAGTGCGGGACTCCAGCCGCTGTATCCATATACTGAGCTCAACATCTAAGCCAGTCATAGGGAACCAGTCGCCTACCTTGCTTCCCGGGAAATGAACGATACCTGATTTGTTATGTGTTTATGTTGTTATGTCATTTATAAATATTTATCATTTTGAACTTAACGCTGGCTTTGTGAATAGGTTGTATTGTTTTTTAATGCATCCTGCCTCAGTTTTTACTCGTATTATTTTATTTTATCGTATTGGCTTTCTTGTATACATCCCAGGAAACACTAACACACAAAACAATTCATTTTAACCAAACAGTTTTCTCTGTGATCGTGATGCCGATTGTGGCCTGGCGAGAGTGTCCTGTACATTTGCAGCCTGTGCTTGCGACCTTTATGACGTCATACGGTGACGGTGACGTCACACCGTCTTGTGTCGGCAGGTGGACAGCGGTGACACCGCCGGAGTGTCACCATAGGTGACACCGGGGAACCACCGACGGGCTCGGTAACCGACACCAGCTCCGCACACCAATGGTGAGCTCCCCCCCCCCCCTGTGGTACTGCTCTCGATCGAGACAGCGGTACGCTCGCACATAGGGTGACGCCTCTGTACCTCCGCGTGTCGACATAGAGGGTGCTGTTCTGTACATGAGGTCTTCCCCAATGCAAATTATCGGTTTACATGCATCTTGTGGAGCAGTGCAAACGTTGGTTGGATGCGGTTAAGACCCTTAAGTGGTGTGACGTGTTCTGTACAGGTCTTTGCGACAGTGTCCTAGTATTTTGAAATTTGGCTGTAAACGATGCTCTATGTATACTTTGTTCCTCTCCTTTCCAAGTTTTTCACGTAAGTTTTCCAATTCCTTATTTTAACAAAATTATTTTGATACGTATTTGAACTCTGATACCGATTGAGTAATGCTAATAGGGACAGCCTGTGGATGGAAAGGCAGGTTATGAAATTCGCAATCGCATAAGGTAATAATTAAATTCTGGTGAGCGGATAATTGGGTATTAATAAATCCGATTACATGTGGTTTTTAGATTGAATTTTTCCGATCGTTAGTCGTTATGCTTATTTTTGTAATAATTTTCCACTCCGCACCCAAGCTCGAAAGCAATCGTACGACCCTGCAGCTGGCGATGCCCCAGGTCACCTCACCGTTAATGTTCTACCCCGGCAGAGCTGAAGCTGGTCAACTTCGACACGAGTGGCGACCAGGCGTCGTCTCCAACCTGTCCCCTGAACCTGCTGGTGCGCTCTCCACTGCCGAGCAAGGCTGAGCTGGAGCTGTCCGACCCGTTCCTGATGGGGAGCAACAGTACGGGCGGCGGCGGGGGCGGGGGCGGCGGCGGGGACCGCCCGGTGCCCACCGATGAGCTGGTCGACTTCAGAGAGAAGGGGTCCCGGGAGGCGGACGCCAGCGGACGCGGAGAGGACTGCGACCTGCAGCTGATCGCTGATGATGCGCTCGAGGTCAGCCATTAGTGGGGGACGGGGCGGGGTGAGTCGGAACCGTTTGAGGCAGAGTGATTAGTCCTGTTCGGTGCTCTCTAGTCTCTACCGCTTGTCACAACGAGGGTGGGCGGGGCGGTGATCGCTTGCATACTAGCTTCGCACTGTTGTTTACGCTTGTCCTACAGAGTGTTCTGAATTTCTAAAGTAAAACAGATTTATATGATATTGAGCGTTGTCTTCATGTCCAGCGCAGGCATGACATGCCCTGGGAGCTGTTGAGCTGCGTTTGAGTTGATCGGTGTAGCAGCTGCATTTAACTTGTGACGGCCTGCCTGTGCCCTGTGTATCTGTATCAGCAGCTAAGTGGTGAGGGAGACATGGACAACATATTCGAGGAGGCTCTGGCGCTGGCTGACCAGTTCTCGCAACTCGACAAGCTGGACGGTCAGTAGATAACCGTAACTATCCTTCCAAGCCGCAGCACTTGGCTTGGTTTTGCAACCAGAGCTATCTACCTTTCAATCGTTGATATCGATTTCATCACCAGCTGATATATATCGTTGTGGCATAACATCTCCCTGTATGATCCAGGGTGGAGAGTTTAGCTGCACGCCCCATTTCCAGCGCCTGCGTTAGGTCGCTGGTGCGGGGACTGTAGGATTGCTCGGTACCTACCACCTACCCAGCCGGTGCAGTGCTGTGCTGGTATGACCCAGTGTATCACATCTGGGCCGGTCCTGTGTCGATGTGACCTGGTACGTCTGTGTGCTCCTCGGACAGACGCGGACGTCAGCCTGGTGGACTCGGCGCCGCAGAGTCTGCCCGGAGAGAAGGACCTGCTCTCGCTGGACTGCGGCCTGCTCGCCGCGCTGGCTGAGGCGCGGAGTCAACAGGCGCTGAGTCGCGCCGCCCTCCCGGACTCGCCGCTCGACTCTTCGTTCCCCGCCCCGAGCAGCCCGCTGGCTGTGTCCTCGCTGCGGTTGGCGTCGGCGGCGGCGGTGGCGCAGGTGGCGGCGGCGTCTGCGGGAGGACTGACACCGCCGGGGTCTTATTCAAGACCGGACGCGGCGCGGAGTGGTCCGTCTAAAGCTCCGGCACCGGCACCGGCCCCGGCTCCGGCCCCGGCGGCGGCAGTGCCTCGCTTCTCG
>VOPJ01008345.1:0-24765 GCA_014673585.1 Semibalanus balanoides
GCAGTATCCAGTCAATTTTGGGCCTTTTAATTTCACTGGGTACTGGGTACATTGTACCCAGTGTACCCAGTGGTCGTTACGCCCATGACTTTTACTTTATTTAAACAAGCAGAAATATTCGACATTCGCCAATGAACGCCACCTTAAAAAACACAAATCACCAATTACAGGCACGCAATGGTCTGAATGGGCCGAAATGCCTTGCATTTAACTAAATGAAAAAATGAAAATGAGAGGGCATTGCGATCGGGAGGGGAATGCGATAGATGGGCACTTCGTAATACGGGATTCCGACCCTCTCCCTCTCACATGGCGTTGGTTCGTCAACTTCGTCGTCGCTGAATGTTTTCCAGGGCCGCGTATATACCGCATTTCCCTTTGCAAATACAAGTAAGTTGTTCTGATCACATTTAAATTTTAGTTTATAGATTGTTTGGAAGGAAAGGATCATTATGGTGTTCATGCAGTTGCTGTAAATGCATTGGTTCTTGAATAAATGGGCGCAAATTGACCTTAGTTGTCGGCGCGCCCGAAAACCCCAATAAACAAACAAACAAGGTTCTTGAATAATATTGGAATGTGTGTCGCCTTTTCAATTATTTTATCCTTCATAAACTTATTTGGTGTTAAATGACCTGTAAAGGCAGTATTTGGTATCCATATTGTGCAATTTAATATGGAAAATATATTAGGTTACATGTTTCATGTATTTATTTTGGTGCAGGACTTGTAATTTTGAAATATTAGGGTGTTACCTTGGGCTTGCACTAAAAGCTGGACAATTCCAGGCCCATGAAGTTAGCAACGTACACTGGCAGATCCAGAACCTTGGCAGGGGGGGGCAAATTAAAAAAAAGTTATATCTAAATTCGAAAAATTTCATGGGATTTTGCTTCCTTGTACCTTACTGAACGGCTTAAGACAAATATGCCTTAGAAAAAAAGTTTATTAGTTTTTCCTCTATAGTTGGAATATATGTCAAATGTTGTCAATTTCAGGCAATATGTATGGGGGGGGGGGGCTAACGCCCCTGCCGCCCCCTGGGCCCAATCTTACCAACCCTCTTTTTTTAGCAATCCCCCATCGCCCCACAAACAGCTGACTGCAATCCCTCCAAATGCCCATACATGGTCTTGATGGGGTACTTGGGGCTTAGATAAGCAATGAACTAGTATTTAGATACTTGCCACTAGATGTCACGTTACATATAGCTGATGTCGCGTTACTGATGTTGCGTTACAGATGTCGCGTTACATATAGCTGATTAATTCCCAATTTCTTGAATTGTGTCTGTTTTAAGTGCTCTTCAGCTTTATACGCCATGCATCATGCTTAAAAGATTATCAGCTTTTACCTAGCACCAGCTTGTATTTAAAAAATGCATATCAGGTGAATATTCAAGCATTTTTCCTAATTCTTTGATGCTATCCACGGATTTAATTTCGCCGCTAGATGCAGTGATGCAATTGACGCCATTCACGGCACTTGGTAAGATTGGGCTGTGGTAAGATTGGGCCCAGGATCTGCTAGTGGCAACATATTCGTATTCAAATTCAGCAACAAGTCTGATTTAGTTCTAAATTTGTTTGTAGGATAATCTTGCCGAGATATTCACAAATATGCCATCGGTTTTTGATAGCTGACCTAGTTTGATCTCTAAGGGTCATAAAAGTTCACGACACCATTTTGTGAACTTTGATGACCCATAGAGATAAAACTAGGTAATCTATAAAAAAACTGATAGCATATTCATGAATATCTTAGCAAGATTGACCTACAATCTCACGAACATTGACCTACAAATCACGAACATTCTTCTATTCCGTATGGGGATTACAGAAAGCAGTGATTGCACTCACTGTGTAAACATAGCTGAAACAATAGAACATAAGTTCTGGCATTGCCCACAAGTTCTTCGTTTTTGGAACGACATCAAGGCGTGGCTCTTACAAAATAATATGATACCAGACAGAGAACACTTTAATGAATCAACTGTGCTATTGGGAACCTCAAAAAACGCTCTAGTGAATCATGCAATTATATGTGCCTAAAATGTAATCAGACGGGACAGGGTATTGGATCTATCCTCACCTTATCTCACACTAAAAAAAGGATCCAGGAAATCAGAAAAGTATACTGCCACATTGAATGGAACACTGAGTAAATATCGAGTAAGGATGGTCCTGTATGCTTAGGGAGCCGACATAGGAAAGAGTTATGTCCGATAAGTATGGTTTCAGATGTATATAAATGCAATGTATAAAGACATAGACTCCGCAGTACCGCCGCTCCTAAGATGTGTGTGTTGGTCGAATATGGCGGATAACAATTACTGCGATCAGCAAGACTATATATGCAATTCGTAATGTTTTCCTGGGTGTGCGGTTTTTTGTGTGAGTGTGTGTGAGTGTTGTGGTTGTGTGAAAATAACCGCGGTGGAACAGAAAAATGAAAAACAAAAAACAAAAATTGACCTACAATCTGATTTTTAGCCAAATCAGACTCGTTGCTGAATTTGAATAAAAATGCGTTGCCAACTTGACAGGCCTGAAATTATCCAGCTTTTAGTGCAAGCCTTACCTTGCACCCTTGCCCAGGACTCACTTAACTGTTATTTATGCATTGATTTATTAATATATAAATCATTAAATATGTTGTGTAATAAATTGTAAATGAATAAACTGTTATTTTATGCTTGCAATGCAATGTAAAACTCCCGTCTCACTAGCATGTATTGAAATGTAATATTCCAATAAGTGAAGATCTCCCAAAAGGAACAGTATATGGCAACTTTTGGGAGATATTATTTGCCAGATAAAAATATAACTTAAACAGTGATTACTTTTCTTTGGTATTTATTTTGGGTGCATGCTACTAGTTACGTGCTCTAAAGTACTTCTCCGTCCAAGGTAGGCTTCTTCGAGCCGACATGACCCAATGTTGGCAAATCTCTTCATGGCAGGTGCTCCATCAAACCAACTGATATTTTCACACAGGCTCCACAGTCACGAAACTAGAGGTCACAGGTTCACGATCAGTCACGTTCAGACTGAGACGGACATCAGAAAACGTTTTTTCAGTGTGCGTTCCACGTTGCCCTGGAACTCGCTCCCTGCTTGTGTGTTCGAAGTAGCAAACTACAAAGCATTTAAAGTTGCACTGTCAGATGCCCTGGGTGACGCCTTATATGATTATCCTCCCTAGTAAAAAAGTATCATCTGCATGCCCTATGCATCCTACCCTATATATCCTATGTATCCTCAACTCCGCCCCTGGTGTAGGTCGGCCCTGTCACAGGGGTTAGTACGCGCTCGGCTGCCACCCGTTACCAAAATCTGTTCCACTTGTCCCAGTTACAACTTTCCCGTTTCCCTATAGGCCTCAACACTTTTGCTTCCCGTCGATGCCACTTTCCACTATTTATACTGTGTATTTTCTCGTTGCAAATCTTTTCCATAAATGTAGGTCTATTCTTTGTCTTTGAGCGGACGCCTATTTCCTGGGCTCCTGAGCTCTTAACGAGCCAGGCGCTAGGCGTGTCCTTTGTTCTTGGGTTCCTATCTATCACTTGTTCAGATTCCTGTTAATCTCCTGTCACAGGGAACCCAACCAGGTAAGTTGACCAGGTAAGTTGCGTCTAGCTGGTTATCAGGACAAATGGCATTAGTATGCACAATGTATACTCATTTATACTTATTTTTTAACTAATAAATGTGTTTGTTGAAGAGAACAATATTTTTAACTAGGGAAATTAGGTTAGTAGTTCATCACTAGTGCTAACCCGTCCGCCCCGCTGGACGACCTATACATACAGACTGCATTTTACGTTCTTTATTCATCATATTACCGAGGTACTCACCCGTCAAGGGATCGTGGTTTGTGACTTGGACTTTTCAATTCGGTGCGAACGGCTATACTTTTTACATGTACTGCTAAACCCCTTTCTCCGGCATAGGTGTTCGCTGGGTGCGCATTGAGCCCGTCATTGCGATATATATGTAGGTCGCGCTGGTGGTGCACAACCCGTGCCTGGCTGGTGGCGTTTAGTTCAAGTTCCGCCCATCAGAGGGCGGACGGCGGTATTATCGGTGGATGTTATGTCGTGTTATTTGTTCTAACACAGTTAGACATTATCTTTACTTGTAGAAAAATGGTTTGATGCTGGGAAATGTGGGGAGCAGAATATATACACACATGTTGTCATGCGATCTGCAAAATGATTTCTTAGATACTATTCAATGCTAATGTGTTGAAACTTCATCAACTTTCGTACTTATAATAGGTATAAGAAAAAAGTTGGATAATGAACAGACAGAATGACAGACTTCTTTAAATAGTGAGTTAGATAATCCATCATTGATATATCAGTATTTCTTATTTTTGGCATACCATCAGGTTATTTGTTTACTCTCCCATTGCAAAGATATGTGCTCCTACACCAACAAAAAAGTATAATTCCACTCTGAAGCGAAATCTCAACACATTATGGTCACTCTTTGATATCCCTGGGTGATATTCGAGTGCTGACAATATACCCTCCTCGTTTGTCAGTATCTAGGGTACTAGAAGTGTCACCCTCTCTGTATCTTGTTGGCTGGGTTACATGCTGATACAATAAACAGTCATGCACCATGTTGAGGAACTTGTGAGCCACGTGTCTCATGTTCTGGGCTGAAATGAGTTGCCCAATCAATTTGAGGAATGTTGAAATCCCCACAAATTTGTAAGTGGGAAGGGTCCACTGCCAGTGCTGTGTGTAACAGGTGTGCCAACTCATCCACACTCTGAACCGGCTCACAGAAGGGCTACGATACAGCCAGCCAGCCACCAGATGATCTGTTCCCCTTAGTCTAATCCTAATTCAAAGTTGCTCTATGTTGCGGCCTGCGGGTCTCCACAAAAGACATTTCATTTGTTTAAAGGCTGGTACACATTGATGCCCCTAATGCCTGAGGCTCCAAGTTTTTGATCGTCCATTTTTAAGTTTGTAAAAAGATCATAGCCAGGCACCGTCAGCAAAGGAGGGGCTATTGAGAGCCTATGAGCCTTTGTAACGCATTCAGTTAGAAACAAAACTCCAGGCAAATTATCTGAAATGACCGTGTAGAGCTCATTTCGCTTGTTCACCAGTTGGTTCACATTCGTGATTCGAATACATACATTTGAAGTGCTTGTCTCCATGACAGTGTTCTTTGAAGGTTAGTCATGGTTTGGGATTGGGAATCTCCCCTTCTGGTACGGCTTGGTGCTGGGAGCCAGGTCGGGGAGTAGTACTGTTAGCTGGTGCCACATATGGTTCAACCCTGTCTCTGCCAGGCAGAGACAGGGTTGAACTGCCTGAAAGGCTGAGTCTGCCTTGAGTAGTGTTGTGACTAGTATTTGTGGCAGCGAAACCAGTCCTGATTGGAGCACCTGCCCTGGTGTCTTGTGCTATGGAAACATTTTAACCCTTACGGATTGTGAGGCTGGGCTCTCCAGCAGCTCTGCGAGCTGTTGGCTCCTCGCTTACTTCGCGCGCTGATTCCCGTTCAGCTCTTGGGAGGTCTGGCGTCAAGTTTATATTGACTCACCTATCTAAGCCCTTCAGTTGTGGTGCAAAGCGCAAGAGATCATGCTTCACCCCAGGAGTGTCGAGTGTGATGATGAGCAGTCTGTCTCTATTCTGGACCTTCTCTTCTCTGAAACCCCTGGCCACTGCTACGTTCAGTCGGAAAGTGTCCTTCACTATCTCCTGGAATAGTTTAATGTCCTCCACTATATCTTCTCTTTGTGGGTGCTGCCTTCCGACTCTGGGAGGTTGTGCACCACTATGCTGTTTTCACGCGCAACATAGTGGTGCACAACGGACGCGCGCCGAAAAGGGTCGACGAGACCGCGCGAAGCGTGGTATCATGGGTCGAAGACAACGCGAAGCGTGAAAGAGTTTAGAGCACTTCAGAAGTTCGTAAGGGCCACCAGGGCCCTCTCTGAAAGACCCAATTATCCTTGGACGTTCACAAGAGCCCTGTGCATGTCAGGGGGCCCCCTGGACAAGTTGAAAGGGCCCCTAGCCAGCACAGAGGGCCCCTCGGAAGGTCATAGGGTCCCCTGGGCAGGTCGGAGGGGGCCCTGGGCCGTTCGGAGGGGCCTCTGAGTGGGTTGGAGGGCCCCTGAACACATGTCGGTAGGGCGAAAAAGAAGCCATTGCAGTTCCTTACCAGGTTGAATGGGTCCCTGAGCAGACTGGAAGGGCTCTAGCCCGACACGGTGACGCCAGCCCCACCGATATCCACCCAGGACCCAATCTTACCGCAGCCCAATCTTACCAAGTGCTCTTAATGCGTAAGTACGGCACTTCTAGATCATGTCCGGTATGCTTTACTTGCCCATCTGGACGCAAATTGACCCAAAGGTGTCGGCCGCCCTTAAACCCCAATACACAAACAAACTTACTTGCCCATTCACGGCACCCTACGTCACTGTAGGCCAGGTCAGCAATAGCTGCTTTTGCTGGCTATGATTGGTTCACTGTCTGCTGCTGGTTCACATGGCGTCAGTAAACATTCTACAAGTCCCTTGTGGTCATCTTGTGGTGCACAGTTTTGTAGCTCAAGGATATCGTTCGTATTGGTCATTTGTTCACCTACTTGCACTGCGCATGACGTAGGTAGTGTGCGAAATCGGCCGAGTTGTCTTACTTTGAACGGCTGGACAAAGGGACAAGGTCTACTAGCTTCTTGACAAATAGTAAGCAAGTCATCAGTGGTGGAACTTTATGAAATCAACAGGGGGGGGCCCAACAGCCAAATTTGCGCTACTATGGAAAAGTTATATATTGTGTGGTGTGTGTGTGTGTGTGTGTGTGTGTGTGTGTGTGTGTGTGTGTGTGTGTGTGTGTGCGTGTGTGCGTGCGTGCGTGCGTGCGTGCGTGCGTGCGTGCGTGCGGTGCGTGCGTGCGTTGCGTGCGTGCGTGCGTGCGTGCGTGCGTGCGTGGTGCGTGCGTGCGTGCCGGTGCGTGCCGTGCGTGCGTTGCGTGCGTGCGTGCGTGCGTGCGTGCGTGCGTGCGTGAGTGCGTGCGTGCGTGCGTGCGTGCGTGCGTGCGTGGCGTGCGGTGCCGTGCGTGCGGCGTGCGTGCGGTGCGTGCGTGCGTGCGTGCGTGCGTGCGTGCGTGCGTGCGTGCGTGCCGTGCGTGGCGTGCGTGCGTGCGTGCGGTGCGTGCGTGCGTGCGTTGCGTGCGTGCGTGCGTGCGTGCGGTGCGTGCGTGCGTGCGTGCGTGCGTGCGTGCGTGCGTGCGTGCGTGCGTGCCGTGCGTGCGTGCGTGCGTGCGTGCGTGCGTGCGTGCGTGCGTGCGTGCGTGCGTGCGTGCGGTGCGTGCGTGCGTGCGTGCGTGCGTGGTGCGTGCCGTGCGTGCGTGCGTGTGTGTGTGTGTGTGTGTGTGTGTGTGTGTGTGAGTGTGTGTGTGTGTGTGTGTGGTGTGTGTGTGTGTGTGTTGTGTGTGGGTGTAGTGTGTATTTTCAACATTTCCATCATATACATCAACCTTTTTCAAATAGTAACGATGAATGATAACGTTTATGCCTTCTCGATGGTTTACCAACTTCAAAACAATACGTATGGAGCCATTTTCAGAGCATGATTGTGATTAAATTATGTTGGAGCCGCAATCATTGCATATCTCTAATTAACAATTTTGAGTAGCATCAATTGAAACCTATGATTTCATATACCAATTATCTGCTTCTTTACAATGCGAAATTTCCCCATTAGTTTTCATTGTATAATCAAATTCATGAACCAATATTACCGGGTACTACCGGGTACTACCGGGCCGGAAGTACTCGGTAGTTCCCAGTAATATGTGTTTATGAATTTGATTATACAAAGAAAACTAATGTGAAATATCGCATTGTAAGAGCAGATACATTAATTCATAAAGTTTCAATTGATACCAAAAATATCTGGGAAAAGCCGTGCTCCTAGACTGAATTTACCCAAAACGCGCCGAATACTTACCGGGTACTACGATACTGCCGCGGTAAAGATAAATCCTTCGTGAAAAACGGCTAATGGATTGCTTCAGGAGTCTAGGAGTTCAGGAGTCTAGGAGTTCAGGAGCCACGCCTACATCACGATCGTGGTTCGTCGAATTATAAAGCTCATGCATACTGCATATCTATTAACACCAATTTAACACATAACCCGCGTAACTTGCAAACATTATTTAATGGCTTTGGTTTTCCGATCAGTTGGATGCTGCATTACTTAATTGCAAGTCAATTTGACCTCTCAAAAACAAACAACTCAACTCGAAAATTATTATTATCGTTTACGCGTTAGCCCGCCTCGCGCCCCCGCTCAAAAAGCCCCAATTCCCTTTAAGCTTGAATTATTGACCCAGGGTGCTCATTAGCCGCATGATAGCGTGATCGGCCGGCACACACGAGTTGGCCGGTCTGAATAACCGGCCACCGAGACCCAGCGATAGACGTGAACTGCGACGAACTCTCCCAACGCATGAAAGTTTCTGCGAAAACGGCACACTGCTTTTCACAAAAACAATAGGATAAATTACTACTGTAAGACAAATGGCAAATGCTGTACAAATATGTGCTTACTCGGACACTGGGAGGCTGGGACGTACGGCTCCTGGGACGTGATGGGCAGGACTAACAAAACAAGCCAATGATGTATTATTTCACAAAATGCAAAATAACTTTTCCTATTGTAAAAAGTACATCTGTCAGTTAAAAACAACTGTTTGGGTACACGACAAAACTTATTTTCCAAGATCCAGGATCCACAGGATCCCATGGCAAAATCCAAGATTCGGGATCCATAGGATCCAACGACACAAATAATGGCCAGGATCCAATATCCACAAGATCCCAACGACAAAAAAAATATTGCAGGATCCAGGATCCAAGTGATCCAATACGATCCCAGATCTTGAATACTAGAGATCCTGGAGCTTATATTTTTTTGGATCTTGGGCCATGTCTAGTTGAAACAGGGAAAATATTTACATAATGCTCACATATATTTTTCAGAAATTATTGTTGTGTATGCTGATTATTCTATCTTCTAGTTCCCATTAAGACTCTTTGCGTTTCGAGGAAGGTGCAGATTGCTTCACTAAAAATGTGCTTTGTGCATCTAACACAAAAGCGCCGTGTCGGTAAGGGGGAAGGGACGTTCAGACGCCCCTAAGATTTTAAAAGGATATTGAAAAACGTCGGCGAGAAGCGCTACAAAATTGGGCACAGCTGTTGATGCATCAATTACCCACATTATGCAAAAGTTTTAACCTCGGGTCATCTCAGCTCAGGTCACCATGTCACGTCACGTGACCTTATCTCCAGCAATGTTTGCAGTCGTGCCGAAGCACAATGTTTGTTTGAGCGATTTGAACCTTGCAGGATTGTATAAGACGCACCTACAATTCGCTTAACTATGCTTATTTTTATATCGTTGAGCTAAGGTCAGGTCAATTTCGTGGCCTCCATTAGAGTCCATGAACAAATATAAAAATGCTTCCTTTTCAGAGAATATGCATAAGATCTGTTCAATTATTCATAATCATGTTATTTTAGCTAATTATTGATGACCCAGGTGCTCAGTGACTTCTACAAGGTCAGCTTAGGTCATGTGACGTCACAGGCACTTGTTTGCTAAAATGTTTGTATATGATAAAGATAAAGACGTGTGACCTTCCACCCCTTCCACCCCTTGCTGTTGCGCGTGTTAACGTCTGCCACACAGATTTGCTCCCCCAGCCTAAAAATCATGGTGAAGCCATTGAATGGATGTATATTGTATACCTAAGCAATTAGAGGAAGAAACCTTGAGTACCTTATGTCTTTTCATGCTCTGCATGCCCAAATTGTGCAACCTGCCCCACGAATTGGATCAAATTGCCACAGCCATGGGATAAGTTGAGCAATACGTAACATTTAGTTTTTGTGTATTTGTATATATTTTTTGAAGTGGGTTTTATGAAAACATGTTTTTTCATTGGGAAAGGTTAATTTTCCGTCACCTTACAGTCATTTAGGGGTTCTAACTCGATGCCAACACGGTGAACTGGCATTTTCCCTCAGAGTCATGCTTACGCCTTTTTGTCTTTGTGTGCTAAGTTTGAATCTTACTTGCCCCCTAGTGGTTTTCCCTTAAAATAGGCCCTGGTGAGTCTCTGTATGTGAGTCTCTGTATGTGAGTCTCTGCATGTGAGTCTCTGTAAGAGAGTCTCTGTATGTGAATCTCTGTATGTGAGTCTCTGTATGTGAGTCTCTGTATGTGAGTCTCTGTATGTGAGTCTCTGTCGTCAGGTCCTGCCGTGTGAGTCTCTGCATGTGAGTCTCTGTATGTGAGTCTCTGTATGTGAGTCTCGTCCTGGTCGTCAGGTTCTGCCGTGTGAGTCTCTGTATGTGAGTCTCTGTATGTGAGCCTCTGTATGTGAGTCTCTGTATGTGAGTCTCTGTATGTGAGTCTCGTCCTGGTCGTCAGGCCCCACTGCGATCGACAGCGATCATCGCTCGCAATATCGCCACTGGCTGAAGCATTTTGACGAAAGTTTGAAGCTCCGTCGGCTTGGAAACCTTAACAGCCGGATTCCGCACTCATTAATATTCTAGAGAAATATTTCAAACTTCTCAAAGCTTTCCTTTCCGAGCAGCATGTCATATCCAAAGTGTTAAAACTCTTCAAAGGTGGCTATAAAGTATGCTACGGTATGTGTACGGTATTTGATCAAATATGGCGCTTAAATTTACTCGAGCGTACAAAGTTCAATACTTATTGCAGTGCACTGCAACCATCTTGCGTGATAGTAAGCACGCACAATCGCCAATTGCTGCTGTTTCCAATTTGTTATATCAAAATTCACAGTGCGTAACATTCAGTCATTTGACCACTTCGGTCTCTTCAAGATATATGCGAAAGTGTTAGGCAACTGCACCCAATCAGTTCAGATCAGATATATGCGTTCAGATCAGATATATGGCAACCGCACCCATGGGGCAACCCTGGGACTAACTTTAATATGACCTGCAATGCCTTTGAAGCTGCACTTGAAGCTATTTTTGACAGCTTATGTTATTGTCCAAATTAATGGAAACTGTGATTATTTCCGATTTAAATATAACATCAAAAGACCAGTAGCTTCCTGTATGACACAGGTTCTCAGGCACCGATAAAAACGCGTACCACCGTGGCAGAGCGCTGCCTGCGGCGCGGGTGCCGATAAAATCACTAGCAGCCGTATATCACACGCCATTTTAATCTATGCCATGCGGCGCACAATTAAAGGCGGGACAATTCATGTGATTGATTTAGCGCGACACGCAGGGGCGAACTGTCGCCGGAAGTAGCGTAATTCTCACTAATGGCTCCAATTAGCTGGTGGGACGGGCGGCGCCGCGCCGTGTAGCACTGCCAGCCGCCGCCGGTCCAGCGCCGCATTTCCACCGTTCACGCTCACCAGGCAGCCTGTTAAGGATGTTTAGTGTGTACTACACGCGGAATGTAGAAGGCGGGCAGGCAGGCAGGCAGGCAGGCAGGCAGGCAGGCAGGCAGGCAGGCAGGCAGGCAGGCAGGCAGGCAGGCACATTCAAATATTGGGGTGTCGATACGCAATCCAGTGTAACTGACACGACTAGACAAATTCATTTGACTGTTTATAAGCATCGTGTGAACGGGGACGGTGGGTGGGCGTACAGGTCACGTGGTCACATGGGCGTCCTCCTCAGTCGCCGCCCCCGGCCCCCGCCCACACACGCTACTAGTGATGGACACAGGCCCGACACGGAACGAACGGAGACTTACGAGGGAACCTGGGGGACTGGGAAGCCGAAGTAGGCGAGCTGGAGTATGAGGTGAAAGGCAGCGACCCAGCTGAGGCACTACACTAACAACTCAACTTGAACTGTCGGGATGGAAATGGCTTCAGAGTTCAGGCTTGGAAATTTCGCAAGCGGTAAGTAATGCCAGCTAATACAATATATATATATAATTTATAATTATATATATATATATATATATATATATATATATATATATATATATATATATGAAGAATGGTATACAGCTGGAATGCGTAAGAGGTAGAACCACGAAAGTAACTTCATGCAATGTTGGATATCTTGTCCTTTTTTACTTTTATCATGCATGGCCCATTCTAATATATACTGCTACACGGTATTTTATGTAATGCACGGTGTTGTTTTCGTAAATACAGTTCACCACAACGCAACGCAGTGATGTCTTTGCATCGTATTTCCAGAGAATCATGTCTGCTAACCAGCCTGTGTAATCGGTTTGCCAGGCGAGTTGAAAGACGGCGGACTTGGCTGGAGACGGTGGTAACATGTATGAAAGCTGCCGCCTCGATCGCTCCCTGTCCGTGTCCCCCTCCCCCCCTAGGATTTTGAGCCGGCCTGCTGCGGCATCTGCTGCAGAACACAACACAGCTGGCGACGAACACATGTGCCTGGTCGCGCTGCATTCATCTCCGCTCCCCAGGGGAGGAGACATGTCTCCGCCGTCTCCTGCCGAGACACTGCAGAGATGTGTCCGTCACAAATGTGGGGTAAAACGCCAGCTAGGCTTGGTAAGAGAGGGAGAATAAAAAATGCTGATGAAAACACACACAAAGGAGACAATCCAGAAAATACGAGTATTTGCATGAGATGAGCTGTATTCACCTGACTTAAGTTCAGATCTCTGGCTAATGATCACTGACGGCCTGCTGGCGCTGTTCCACCGCGCGAACCTGTAATGCACTGTGACTGACGGTGCTGAAAGTTAATGCGCCATATATTTGGTTGATTATGATGTTATAATGGACGGTGGCATATTTGTGTGATCTTGCAAGTATAGACTCAAGTTTTCAATTTGTTAAATTTTAATTATAGGAGTTTGGATAAATTATTTAAATCTACAATGCGTAATTATTGAAACTCATTATTGTTCGAAGCAGCGTGTCGTTTTATTTAAGTTCAAATGTGTATCTTGTATGCAGATACATGCTTTGGTGATACTTCGCAAATACCTATTCATTAAATATAAGATGAATAAAAGCGTTAAAAAGTGAAGCAAAGTTAAAAGAAACTGGGCAAAAAGTGCTAAAACCTGCATAAAAATAACTCTTAAAATAATCTTCAAAGCGAAACATGAGGGTCATGTAATTTGGTAGTGCAGTCCCAGTGACAAGAGATGGACGCCTTCACGCGGTTCGAGCCATAGCGGACATTACTACTTAACTGCTTCTAAATATGTTTCTTCTTCGAACTTCCTCACTAGATATTAGCACAGTAAAGCCCAATAATACCCAAAAGCAAACCAGATGGCCGGCAAATACATACGACAGAATACTAAGTGGCTGCTAGTGAATTGTGAACAAAGGCAGTCTCGCGAGTCAGCCGGAGGCGCAAAGCTGGCAGATTTGGCATCGATTTCCGCCACCGGCTGCTTTTAAGCGGATGATAATCACGTCCTGTACGCCGGTTCCAACGCTGCGATTTTGCATTAACACCGTTAAGCAGGAGCGTGCCTCACCCGTTAAGGCTGGCATTTGCTGTTAACTCGCTGCTCCGCCTACTTTGTGAGCGCAGGCTGGCTCGGAGCTGTGCAGATACAGCGCATCAGAGATCCGCTGAGACCGTATCGCGCTGACGCCCGAAAGGCATACGGCCGCTAATTCAATTTGCCTGAAAGCTTTCGTAGCACTAAGCGCGATACGGGATACCGCACGTCGAATATCGCGCAGCGGAGCTCCGTTCTACGAATTTGCTAGGACGCGTGAATACCATACGTATGGCGCATTTTACATAAATACAACACGTCTGGTGTATAAATCGCACATACCACCCGTGGTGAGGTATACACAACATGGAGATTATCTGTGACACACACACACACACACACACACACACACACACACACACACACACACACACACATGCACACACACACACACACACACACACACACACATACACGTGCACACATATACACATACACGTACAATGTACATCGATAACACATACACACACACACACACACACACACAAACACACACACACATGTCACATGTCATACGGTGACACTGGGGTGACATCATCAGGGCTACTTTCCCCAGCAGACCTGGTCTTCACCTCCTCATCTGGACCCACAGAAGACTCGACTGCCTTACACAGCCAACGGGCTTCCACCTCCATACAGTGTAATGACAGGGTTTTACGTTTGTGCCTGCTGACCACTCCTACCAACCACTCAGTGGCATATTTAAAAAATTGCCAATGGGGGCGAAGCTTGCAACAGGGCGGCAAATCCCACATGAGAGCGTTGTCAGCGAAGAGTGTTGTTGAGCGAGGGAAGGCTCCGATACATTTCCGAGGACCCTTTCGGCTCCCACATGCCTCCAAAGGTGCCCTCGGATGCGCCTCTGAAGACGCCTTCGCACACTGCTCCAAAGGTGACCTCCGATACAACTTTGAAATATCCAATACAAGGGCGCCTTTGGAGGTAACTATGCATGGAGGGCGCCCTCGAGCCTCGGATATATGTATCTGAGGATGCTTTTGGACTATATGGGAGAGCACCTTCAGAGGCGTATCGTTTCGGTCAGCGCCTTTGAAGGTATGTGGGAGGGTGCCATCGGAGATATATCGGATGGCGTCCTTGGAGCCTGTAGGCATTTGGGAGGGCGCTTTCAAAAGTGCATCATTGGGCGCCTTTGTAGGTATGTGGGAGGGCGCCTTCATATTTGTATCGGAGGGCACCTTGGGAGGTAGGTATATAGTAAGGCGCCTTTGGAGATGTTTGAGGGCGATTTCAGAAATGTATCAAATAACACCTTTGAAGGCATGTGGGAAAGTGTTCTCAGAGGTGCATTAGAGGTTGCTTTTGTAACTATGTGGGAGGGCATTTTCAAAGGTGCATCGGGGGGCACCTTTGAAATTATTTGGGAGGGCCCTTTGAAAGTATGCGGGAGGGCGCCTTTATAGGTGCATTGGAGGTCGCCTTTAGAGGTATGTGGGAAAGTGCCTTCAGAGGTGCATCGAAGCGCGCCTAACATTCAGTGGAACGCCCTCATATTCAGCCGCAGCTCGCCTTGCATTCAGCGAAGGTCGCTGAAGGCGTCCTTCGCTGAATCTCGGGCGCATTTCATGAGCCGAAGGCGCCTTCAGCCCCATCGGTACATAATGGCACCTTTGGTGCATGAGGGCGCCTTCGATGTCCAAGGGGGCATGGTGCAGTGAACCCCCTCCTTAAATACAACCATGCAACCACTTGCCCCTCCATAAACTAGAAAGTCTGCATACTCCTGTATCCAGGGTAGCTTCGGCTTCTGGCATTGACTGATCAGTGGAATTTCATTCTGGACAATCTCGTACCGATTATTGACAGGCACGCTCCTATGAAACGTATTACAATTCGCAACCCTAGAGCGCCATCTGTTAGCCCAGCGACGCTGGACCTGATGGCGCAACGGCGTGGCGAGTTGCGCCGCGAGGGGAGGTCGGTGTTTTTCCGAGATCTTGACACAAGGGTCAGGTCAGCGATCAGGCGCGACTGCTGGGTGGATATGCAGGAGAGACTGAGTAGCGAGGGTAGTAGCTCTCTGTACCGCATTATTCGCCGTTTATCGCAAGTAAGGTTAGCCGCGCCCGCGACCTCCCCGCGGCCACCCCCGATGAAATGAATGAGTTCTTTGTAAATGTGGGCCCATGTGTTGCGGCAGGCTTGGCCAGCCTCGGACCACCATCCGATGTACCGTGCCGTCTGCCAAGAGTGGGCCGCATGTGGTTTCCGGGTGGCAGGCACTACGTTGGAGGGTTCTTGCGAGTGATAGTTGATGTCCAATGAAGCGTTCGGGTGCGATGTGGCGTCTGATGGCATTATTGTATCCGTATCATACTCCTTTGTTTTGATGTCATCGGCCCTTCCCTTCTCCACACTGTCAAACACTTGCTCTAGAATCATGTGATTTCCCTTCTCCCTGGAAGCACTTCCCTTGTTCATCCAATTTTACAAGCCGTTAGAGAGATACAACCCTTGTTTCAAACTACCGTCCCATATCCTTAGTTCCCATCATGGCCAAAATCGTTGAGCGTGTGGTGCAGCGTCAGTTGTTCACGTACATGTCCGACAATCATTTTTTTTTTACTTTTTTTTTACCCGCCCGTGTAGCTCAGTCGGGAGAGCGCTGGACTACAGATCTGACCCACCCTGGCAAGATGGTTTCGAGCCGCTTCGGCGCCTCACTATTTGCTCCTGGCGGTATGGACCTGCTGCCATGGCAGCGGGCCGCGTCAAAGGTCAGATGAGCCAGCGATAGCCGGGCGTACCGTTCCTCAGTCGTTTCGGGGACGTTAAACTTTCGTCTCTAAATTCTGCCGGTGACTCGGAATTGTGCGATCGGAATGGTTGGGGTCAGGGGCCTGCGCAAACAAGCTTAGCTTAGCGTGTGTCCTGATCTCGGGAATCCATCCCATCAAAACATTCGGACTAAATTTATAAAAAAAATAAAAAAAAATCATCTCTCCTCATCCCAACATGGTTTTCGCCCCCGTCATTCAACGGAGAACGCTATGCTCAGCGTGACAAATCGCATTTTTTTCGACATGGATCGTGGTCTCGTTTCACTTTAATGTTTATTGGATCTCAGCAAATGTTTCGATGTAATTCCTCACTCAAAACTGATATCAAAGCTTGAGCTATATAACTCGACACTACTTGCTTCTCTTTCTCACCTCTCGGGTCATACGCAGTCGAGTCTTTATTACTTCTGTTAACCGGTGACAGAGCGATCTCCCAACACTCCTAAAACCCATGGGAGTCTTCCAGGGGTCAGCCCTAGGTCCTCTCCTATTTCACCATATCACGCCAACGACCTCAGCCTCGCACGCCCCAGAAGCTCATTAACCAGTACCGCCGATGACACCCAAATCCTTATTTTCGGACCTTAAGTCGCAACCTTTCCGTCTCTTATCCAACGCGTGGAAACCACCTGTCCTCAGTCAGCTACCCTGGTTTCATGCGCATGGCCTTAAAACTCAAACGCTTCCAAAACCGAGCTCCTGCTCCTTGGTACAAAACAAAATACCCGCAGCCTCCCTCCTGTCAGCGTGCGATTGGGTGTGGATATAGTACAGGAGAGCCTTATGGTGAAGAACCTAGGGGTATTGTTCGATCGCCACCTAAGCTGGGAGGCGCATGTCACGTCTGTCGTGAATAAGAAGCATTGGGCTCCTGATCGGCCTCCGCCACCTGAGGCACTATCTCCCGAGGGAAGTGATGCTGATCATTGTGCGCATACTGGTTATCTCGCGCGTGCGCTATTGTATTTCTGTGTATGGCCAAGGGACAGCTCAAAACGAGAGAAGACTGATGAAGGTGATAAACTTCGCTGGGCACGAGTAGTTCACTGCCTAGGAAATACGGACCATGTGTCTCCTGCCGCGCGGGACGAGCTGCGCATTTGATTACAACTCGCCAAATGTGTGAACCTTGAAACAGTGTTGGCTCATAGCGCGAAGGCGCGCGGCGAGCCAGCAGAGCTGCAGCTCTTTTCAAAGACCAACCGCGGCTCGCCCGCGCCTGTGAGCGAGTGACTCGGCTCGGACCTTCAGCTGCGCCCGCCCCGCTGTGCGCACTTCGACGGAGCCAACGGTTTCATTTGCCTTACCGAGGTTGCGAAATGCTGCTGAATGGGGTCGAATATCGACGTGAGACGATTGACCCGATGGAGGTTTAAAAGGGCGTCGGTTATTCTATCCAATAGTCGAGTAGGTGTTACTGTGTTAGTGTATTTTATTGGAATGTTCGCTTTGTGATTTAAACCCTCATCTTGTATCACCCCATTTATGTTTTATTTGCATGACCAAGGGCACAGAATAGCCACAGCTGTTTGTGGAGTGCCAGCTCGAGTCAATATAAGACTCTACAAGTACTCACTCGGTGGTAGGGCTCGAAACATCCTCGTCACCAAAATTGTGATGTCAACGCCAGTCGCTGCGTGTCGGTCCTCTGAGTCCATTCAGCTCCAAATTATACAGAGATGTTCTGACCAGCCGTGATATTTAAACAAGGCGTAACGGACCAAAAGACGATACGCCGGCAGCTTTCCGGCACCGCTGCGGCCACGCCCAGTCCAAGCGGGCGCGGTTAGTCGTGACCTTGCAAACGGTATGTCAGCTGATTATTTGACGTCCGTCAAATTAGCAGCATCTGATATCACACTGGCAGGGTGTTATTCATGTGTGTTTTTGATTTGCCTCAGACGTAGTGTACAGGGCCTCCTCCATTCGTTAATTCCGAAAATGTACCTCCATCGGGTGATATTTATCGTTGTTTTCAAATAACACGCCTTGTAACATGTCATCAGCATATGACATGGTTGTCTTGATTTGTCCCCAAAATTGTATATTGGGCCTCATGAATGCGCTAATTCAGAAAATGTATCTTTATTGGGTGGTATTTTTCGTTATTTTCGAGTTACACGCTTTTACACAGCTTATTATAGCCATTTGCTGCTTGAATGCTACAAGGCATATAACTCAAAAACATCGAAAGATACCAAAACAAACAGGTATATTTTCGGAACCAGCGCATTGATTTTGAGGAAAATTGAGACACTCGCACAATATACTGTTGAAATGTTACAAAGCGCGTAACTCGTAAACAACGTGAAATACTATGACATAAAGATACATTTTATAAATCAGCGCATCAGAAAAAATCTGTACACCAAGTCTGGCACGAATCAAAACACCCCGAAATATCACACTGTCATTGTGATATATATCGCTGCTAGATTGACTAGCGTCCCATTGCTAAACGAAATTCCGTCACATAGAACATTACAATAGTAACAAGTATCTCATCATTACGACATATGTTCAAGTATCTCATCTTCATTGCTTACCAACAAATGAGCACAAAAATTTGCAGACAAGGGAAGATACAAAAATGTATAATATTCATTAGTATTGGCTATTGTCGGTTTCCGCAATGGCATGTTATATTTACTCTAGTTTAGGTTTGTCAGTTGTGCGCCAAGATGTTACGTCACAAAAGCCACCATACAACCCCAGGTAAGACGTGAAACTTAGGCTCCATAGACTCTAAGGTAAAACCTGAAATTTTTCAGAGCAAAAATCCAGCTTGAAAAAATAGATAATTATTTAATATATTCGATAATTGAAGCTCAACCCAAGCACTTCCAAAAAGTATCACAAACTTTACCAAAACTGTGGTTTGTTTACAAATGACTACCTGTTGACATGCGTCCCATAGGCCCTATGTTGAAGGCTCGTCTCCGCGTTACCTAGTATTCTATGACCGTGGCCCAATCCGGCCCTCTAATCACAACTGGTTTGCTTTCTGGTTTCGCTTACGACGCATTCGTGACGCGACTCCGCCTCTACCTGGGGCCAGGTCACGACCGACCAAGGTGACCTTGGCTGGCCGAGGGTCAATCGTCATATATAAACTACGTGCCAACATCTACGTCCATGTACAGCACTACCATCAAATTAATTGTGAAGTGGCTTTTAACTCACTTTACCATAATTTGTAGCCTGAGGTTTTGTCGACTGAGCTACGTGGGTGAACCGAATCAACTTGGAAAATCAATAATTCTGCCTCCCCAAATGTATAATATTCAGCGGTAGTGGATTTTCAATTGTATACAACGCTCCAGTAAGTTATTAACATGCATTCCCACGAGAACACACCCTCTTTTATTTTACAGTGGCATATTCCATTGATCAGAGCTTTATCTCGAGCTGTTTACCCAATGTAAAGAGCACTGATTGGTGGGCAGTCCGTAAATATGTTATTAGCAGTAAATTGTTACGCGTAACCAGCGGAGCGTATAACCAGAGGTTCCGCCCGACATGGCTCATTCGATATACCCAGCGGGGGTGGGGTTGTGACTGAGGGCCGGGGGAAGCTCGAATGATGTGATATACCCAGCGGGGTGGGGTTGTGACTGAGGGCCACCGGGGGAAGCTCGAGTGATGTGATATACCCAGCGGGGATGGGGTTGTGACTGAGGGCCGCCGGGGGAAACTCGAGTGATGTGATATACCCAGCGGGGATGGGGTTGTGACGAGTGATGTGATATACCCAGCGGGATGGGGTTGTGACTGAGGGCCGAGGGAAGCTCGAGTGATGTGATATACCCAGCGGGATGGGGTTGTGACTGAGGGCCGCTGGAGAAGTTCGAGTGATGTGTGTCGCTTGGGAATGCAATATCTAATGTGATGTAAATATATTATGCGATACAAGTTTTGTCATTTTTACTTAATTAACTGCATCTGCATCGTTGATCATCAGGGCCTATTTCAAGGGAAACCACTGGGGATGGGGGGCAAGATAAGATTTAACTAGAGATGCAAAAGTTTCTCCAAAAACAGGAACCGGCACCGCAACCGCCACCTTCCATACATGAGTTGGCACCGGCATCAAGGCTACATGAGGCCAAGGGCGGATCCAGGGGGGCCAAAGGGGCCATGCCCCCCAAAGGTCCTGAGACTATGTTTTGCACCCCCCCCCCAAACGTCGCGACAGCTGTTAAATTGCTTTGCAACAGTCAAAATATAGCCATACCACAGTGAAATCGAAAATTTCGCGCACTTCGCGGCATGAACAAAAATACGCCAATTATTTAATGATAGAAATTGGGAAAGGAAAATGAATGGAATTAAGCGGCTGGCATGCCCAAAAACCCCAATAAACAAGCAAAAAGCGTCTGAGTCTTGGCGGTACCTATTTGTGCTAGCCACAGTCCCACCTCCCCTCATCAAATAGAACTTTCAAGTGGGCTAAATGTTAAGCTAGTCTGCGATTTCCGAAAAAGTGACGCGAACACAGAGACCGACATCGGCACCAGAAGCTGATTGCGGGTCCCCAAGTTGCTGACGCAAAATCTAATTAGTTGAACCAGCACAGGACCATCTCGCCAAGCAATTTCGTCCCCAGGCTCCACCAGACCCAGGGCCATTTATGTGCGGAACGCCGTTCTGCCACTCGCTGTTTCAAAACCATTTGCACTGTTGGTTGATACCAATTGTATGTTGCATCGGTGCAATGTATACAGCTTTTGACCCCATATACCTAAGTTATTAAGAACTTACTGCCATCGTCATCTGATTTTACTATCCGAAAAATAATGTCATTAAAAACTACATTAATTTCAAATTTTGCATTCATCCAGATGTGCAACCATGCATAGGGTGTATCTGAGTTCTGGTTCCAACTGTTAAATTTCGTTTTCCACGATCTAAAATAAAACTTTTACGCCGCTTTCGCGGCGTCACCATCCGGTCGCCATCCTCATAACGAAGCCACGCCATCGTTTTCGGTTCAGTAACGTGAATTCAATGAATAGCCGTTTAGCTTTTTATATTCTATTTAAATGCGACGCCTATGGTTTCTGTTTCAGGCAAACCCGTAAAAATTTCGCGCCGCTTCCGGCGCTAAATACAAATACCTATTTCCTTTTTCGATATCCAAAGAAGTCGAAAAAAATCGTGTGGTTGCAAAATAAAGCGGACCAAATCCGGGAAAAAAATCGAAATGGGGGGTAGGTAAGGTCCACTAAAAACGGTTTCCCCCAAAAAAAAACAAACAAAAAAAAAAACGACCGGCTGGATCCGCCCTTGCATGAGGCAGTAGCCAGCAGCCAGCAATCTGCATGTCGATATCGATTTTATCCCCAGAACTTGTGCTGAGCCCGGTATGATACCGGCAAGCAGCTTAAGGCCCGCCGGGCCTGAATTTGGGCCCGTCGCTGGCTCCGTGGTCCTGCAATTTGCATCGCAAATCCAAACTTAGTCACACAAAGGCAAAATGGCGGAAGCATGACTCTGATGGAAAGCCAGTTAACCGTTGCTTTGCCTAGCAACTCACGCCATACCATATACATAAGCATTGTATTTTCGTATTGCTACAACGTACTTATTTCTGTACTTGTACTTTGTACATAACTAAGTCCAATGTCATTGTCCAGGGTCATGTGTGTATCACAATACTGCGTCAAATGTCATGCTTTGATTGAATAACAACTATGGCTTCAATGATACACGGTGGATCCAGTGAACCAATCCAGCCAGAGCCTCCAAAACACTGGAAGGGGCCGAAAATGTATCTCTCCTAATTAAAACCAGCTATTTTCACAAAACCCACGTTCATACTTAAAAATTGCGCAAAGTAGAATGTTACGTAATGCTCAACTAACCCCACGGTTGTGGTGATTGGATCCAACTCGTGGAGCAGGGTTGAGCACGTTGGGCACGCAGAGAGCATGAATAGACCGAGGAAACTCAAGTTTGATTACTATAATTCCTTAGATATACATCCATACATTGGCATCGCCAGGATTTTTAGGTTGAGGGGAGGGGGCAAATATGTGTGGCAGAAGTTAGCACGCGCAGCGGCGCAACCATAGGGAGCAGATATCCCCCCCATGGTTTTTGAAATAGCAGAAAAGGACTGCATTTGCGCCGCGCATTTAAGACAACTATTTTGCCTATCCAATACAAAAATCCGTAAAAGAAAACCCCTCGGCTCCCCTCAGCCAGGTCACTATGTCCAAGTCTATGTGTCTATATGAGTCTATAGGACTCCCCAAAAATGTGATCCCACAATAAAACAAAAATCAGGTCGTGCTGCAGCCAGATTGTTTGACCGATCATCTAGAAACTCACCTCCTAGTCGGTTCGAAGTTGGCGTGGTGCCCGTTGGTGCACTTATTAACTGTCAACCTAAAAACATAAGTTTCACGAGTAATATAAGTAAACCATATTTTACGAAACATGCCGGTTTAACATCGAGGCAAATATGTGGACATAATCAGCCTACTCCAGTGTTTCTGACCCTAAAATCACTTTGGATATAAACTAATATCAGGGGGTTAGCAATCACAGGTTAGAGGTCAATTTGCCCCGCTTACCCTCCGTGGTGACGCATATTTATTCATAATAAGCATAAAGCTGCAGACTAAGGCTCATTCTTTTTTCTTCTTCTTCTCACATACATTCCCATTGAGATTAGGTGATTTGGAATGAGCAATAAATTTAATTTGGCAAAATATATCGATTCAATTCGGAGGTGGTAAGGAACAGGAAGATTTAATTTCGATAACTTCGACCTAAAAGAATATAAATTGCAACATTATAGGATGCTTTTGGGAACAGCTCATCATAACCCACGAAAACAACACAACAGACCCCGGAAAAATGTCCTCCCTACCCTACCTGTGTTCTTGTTTTGACAGTTGCGCATGTGGCGAGAACCCGGCAGCTTTTTTCAGACACCGACTCCCTTACCTTTATGCCAGAACACTGTTGGTTCAGCAGCTCACTGTATGGTTCGATGGCAGCAGCGATCGAAATGAAATACAATAGTCTTGCTATCGACTGACAGCAACTGTTGACATTATGAAGTGGATAAATCGGTGTAGCGTAGGCGTAGGCGTAGAAATCGGCGTATGACCTACCTAAGACAAGCCTGGAGGCTTGTCTTACTTTCATCCTTCCAAAATACAAAAAAAATACTGAAGAAATGGGACCGCCCAAATATTGATGGTGATCACTATATGCATAAAAATGGTTGCTCGCCTGGTATTGGATGGTTTTTAATACAATTGACAACGTGTATTGTTACTTATATAATCCAATGGAGTGAGTACGAGTTTGGCCATTAGTCCGAGAACGATCGAAGTAGCATGGACTATGGCCCAGTTCGCTTCGGAGTCCTCTGGTCCAACCAACCCCGAGGGCTAGTCTCTATTCTGCAATCAAGTCAAAACATTTATAGCTCAACCTTGCGGATAAAGAAAGGCGTTAAGAAACATAAAAAATATCATAAAAACTGCAACTGCCTCGAAATGGAAAGAGTTCTAGCGGGAAAGTAGATAAGATAATAGGCATGCGCAACCGTGAATTATGATAAATCTCTGAACACTATTGAAACATCTCCCCTGTGCCAACTATGGGCGTCGCCACCCGAGGTGAAACAAGGCAGCCCCCCCCCCCCCAAAGATCACTCCGGACTCCCAAGTTTAACAGATTTAATATAACCCTATGGAGTGTGGGGGGGCAAGAGGCAACCGCCTAGCCTGGCTGCCCCCCCCCCCCCAACCTGCTCCAAATGTTGTGGGGACGATCCTGGTCAACAACGTTCCTAGTCTGCATTACTTTGCCGTTAATGAGCAACTGTTCAAAGGATATTTAAATTATATGACGATATACTTGTATGAACAGCATTGTGATTAGCAAGATATTATATTAATACAACCTTATGTTCAATACTTAGTTTCAAGATATAAAAAAAGAAAGTTGAAAAAAGGAAGGTTTTCAACTTTCTCACTTTTATATCTTGTAAAACTAAAGTCATTGATCATAATAGAGATGCAATTCAGACCAACGGAGCCGCGCTGGCCAAATCAGGCCCGGCGTGCCGAAGCTGTGTCTAGTCAGGCTTGCGGGCCATGCCGGGCTCAGCGGAAGTATCAATTTCCTCATTTAAATAATGTTTTATAAAATACATAATATTGGTCAATCAAACATACCTAGATAGTTAAGAGCATGATAAAAACACTTTCTACAAGCGTAAAACACCATCATAACTAATGTTACAGTTTAAAACATAAAAGTGATAACTAGTACGACCAAGGAGTTTAAGGAGTTGTCGGACAGACCAGTGAAACTTTATAAATCAAACTACATGGTGATATATTATCAATTTGTCAGCTCAGAAGCTACAGCAGTTGTGAGTGCA
>VOPJ01008346.1:0-27197 GCA_014673585.1 Semibalanus balanoides
GGCAGTTTCGGGAACAAAACTTTTCAGGTGAAATCGGACACGCGTAATCTAGCGATTGACACCAAAAACTCGATATTGGCCTGCAAGGTGGCACTCTCCCTTTAAAACGGCATAATGTGATGGCCGATAGCGTAATGTAACAATTGGGTAAGCCGTGTTGTCATCGTACTCAACATAGCTATGACATCACTAATATTTTTTGATTGTCTGTCTTTTGCAGATGTGCCAAAATGAGCATGATCATTGAAAGTTTGTCAGGTGCCTTTATTTTAAGTCGTTTTTGTGTTGTTTTTCACTCTTGTTTTCCGTCTTTTCAGAGGGGGAAATACGGTCTGAACGAATGTGGAGAAGGAGGGGAGTATGAAACATTCACATTAGACTGCGCACTGTTCAAGAAGAGAATTGTTGTGTAAGTTGGCCAATTTCAATGTTTTTGAACTAACTTCGATAATTCTCGCAACGTCGGCTATCAGTAACAGACTATGCTTGTGAGAAACTGAAGAATTCCCATTTTGACCAGCTTTAAAGTAATTTCTTCCGTAAATCTTAACCTGTTTAAAGGGAATGTTTCACATTAACATAAGATTTGAGTTAAGATGGCCAAGTTGTTGGATTTCCATTGAATAGTATTGTTAGAGTTAAACACCACAGAGGTCCTAATCGAAAGTAAATTTGAGTTTGGTTTTGACATCTGTCAAAAAAATAGGCTGTGTTAGGGTAGCGCTTAAAGCCGATGTCGCCATCCCTTTTTTGATTCAAATGTTGATGAAAGTAGACTGTTTACTTTGGTAACCATTAGCCATTTACACCTAGTCATTACCACGATTGCAGCGTAGAGGTTGTTTTCTATTTACCAAAAAATAATTCACATTGAAGACGAAAGTGTCATTCAGCTACAAATAACATTAAACTGTGAAGTTATTTCATTAAATTGAGCACAGTTTGTGAGAAACAAATGTCAGAATCGTGTTCGGCAGCAATTACTTCATATTTTGCACCACGAGCGGTGTACATTGGACAACTTTCAGAGAAGTGAAACATTCCCTTTAATCAGGGCGTGGTATTTTTTCTTTGCACATGCTGAAAACATGATACGATGAAATGCACAGCATGATACGAAATGCACGTCATGCTGTGCATTTCGTATCACATTTACAAACGGTAGTGGCTCCACTTATCTTCAAAGTCAGGGTTTTTGATTAGAGTTATGCCACATTACGTCGGTCTGAACAGTGCTGTTTTTGTTAACCTGCCAAGCATATTTTCGTTTCAGAGATGAAGAGGAGGTTGTGATGCATTCGAACGACGCGTTCGCCCCGGTAGCATATCTCAACTTCATCCGCACACATCTAGAGGACAAGCAAATGGTGTGTGTAGCACCATACAGTTATCAAATATGGCTAGACTGTCTTCATCGTCATGCACAAGCTGGCAGTAAGCAACCCGCTTACTGTTGTATGTATGTCTTGTACCGCTTTCTGCCCTTTTTACCGTCCCTTTTCACACTTTCCTATCGTTTATATCCGAGTCATGGCCGATTACATTCATTTTCAGTTGATCGACGATGTTTTATTTCGTTTAATTCAGCTCTTACCACAAAAAGTAGCATGATAATCTGACCCCCTGACCTGTGCACCAGGGGGACCTGACCCAGGCCCAGCGAATAGAGGGCCTTCCCATCACCTGCGTCCGTCCAGAACTTGTCGATGCGCCGCCGCCGCTGGCGTTAGATGGCAGCACCGAGCCGCCACCAGACGGCGACACCGTCGCGCCGGAGCCGACCGTGGCCGAGTCTGCCGGCTGGGTGTGGATCGGACCGATCGAGGGCCGAGCTGCCGGTGGCCGGACCGGGATGGAGGGTGGCCATTCAGGACCCCGGTCAACTGTGAGCCGATAGTGGGCGGCCTGGGATGTGGTGGGTATGTTGCCAATTAGAGCATCGTCTCCCGTTCTATTTAGGGTAGATATGACTGCCATAACCGATGTACGAATTCCCTGACTCGCACAAACCTGTGCACTCGTGCGATCATCGCTGTAGTTCCACTCCGTTTATTTCGCAGTTATGCCGAGATCCTGCGGTACGTTCGGCCAAAGAATACTCTTCACTTTCGAGATAAAGTGAACTAGCTACAATTTTCCCCAATTGGGCTCGTCAACTAAGCCAGCTCCGCTAAGCCTGAGTAATTTCGAACCCTGCAATTCCAACACTCGTGCCAAAGTCTCACTGGCGTTGCGAAGTATTCACTCGGTCCCAGCTCTCCCATCCAATCGACTTGTTTTGTTAAAGCCTAACATCACCTCCCAGTAGTGGCCTTCTGACCCTCTCACACACGTTTCCCGTACTTTGTGCAAGTTAGTCGCCTTCGAAAATCCCCGACCTCGACCGAAGGTTAGCGTCCCACCTTGGCCAAGTGCGCGGCCGGCACGACTGCCAGGTGAACCGCACCTGACTCAGTGGCGCTGTATGTGTCGCGGATGTCGCAGTACGCCGCTCTGAACGCTGAGTACGTCCGCCGGCTGGGGGACAGCCGGCCGGCCCGGCTGTGTGTCGAGACTCCGCTCCCGGCCGGCACTGACGCCAGGCTGGAGGGTGTCCGGCACTACGCTCTCACGATACACTCATTGCAAACAGCCCTCCCGATGCCGACGAGCCGGAATTCCGCATAGGGAGATCCGCCCCTCCCACCGGCGGGGGAAAAACCGATACTTCCAAAAACTGCAATAGACCTGTGCAGAGCCGCTGGTAGCTACTCAGTGACGCAACGGCCAAATGCCGAGGCGGTAACGCCAATTGAGCGAATTTGCTTCAGAATGTGCGAAATTGGCCCATAGTGTGGAGGGGGGGGAGGGGGGAGGTGCTCCAGCTTATATCAACGTTAGGTGACTGCCGAGTGGTGGTGCCAAAACTTGTCGTTTACGTACTAGTAGGAGTCATGCCAATAATCCACAATGGGACAATTGGCCCGTCTATATCATATGTGTTTCGATGTAGTTCTGCTGGTTCCTAGCTCTCGAGAATAAGTATTGGCTGAATGCATCGTTATTATGTTTAATGACTAAGGAATGCATGTATTCTGCAATTAATTTTTGAACAGGCGCACAGCAATTTTCGCCCTCAGCTTACACGTGGCAGTCGACTGGCTGTGAAACCGGGAAAACGCCTTTTTTTTGTCCTCAGTTTGAGTGTTATGACGATACCTAATTTGAGCCTAATAAGCGTGTCTCTTAACCCTATTCCTGGAGGGATGAAAAGTATACGAATCTGTCGGGGGGGGGGGGCTTATTCGACCCCCCTTCAGATTTCCGCTGCCATATCGGAGCTAAGTAGCAATGGAAATTTACCTGCGCGTGTGCCTAATGTCGACCAATGACGGTCCATAATATTCCCTTGTCAAATTTTTGCTAGGCAGGAATCCGAAAAATAAACTTTAAAGCGGTTTTAAATTGTCTTTCCAACCTCCGCTAAACCAGAAAATGACCTCAGGTCCCACTTGGTTGGACCTGTAGAAGGTCAACAAATGTTAAAAACATGTTTTTCAGCAAATTGTTTGTTTCGTTACAATCAACGTTTTTATCCTAAAGCTATACTAAAACCCACTCTTTAATTTTGGTACCATCGTCGTTTACATCTTTCGTGCACTAAACGAGCGCGTCCGTCAAGATTCATATCAGAAATCTTGTCAAATCGAAAATTTGAGCACACACCTTGGTCAACGGTCAAGGTCAATGGTGATATGGAATGCCTAAGTTCGGCTCTCAAAATGCCACTATCAAGAAGATCCCTCGCTACGTTGAGAGAAACATTTTTGAGAAACATTTGTGAAGTCTCTTATGATGTTTCTTGTCACAGTTAAGTTGAATAAAAAGGTGTTGGTGACTTGAATTGACCCTTTCAAAAGTCACTGACTAAAAAATTATCCTTTTCAGCAAGAAGGGCCTAAGATGCAATGATACTGAAATAATTGGATTTGATGCAATGTATATAACCCTCGTTTTTCCCCCCTCCCCCTCCCCTCCCTCCCCCCCCCCCCTCATTTTTCACTCATAATATTTATATTGGAAGGTTTAGCATTGGAACTTGACATCAGCGTATCATAACATATTTGAAATATCACCTATTGGAAAACTTAATCCACACATATATTGATCCCGTCCATGTCTGTATGCTCACGTCAACAATTAATATAACCTACAAGTTTGTGCTATTTGAGAAACATCCTGAAATAAAGAAGACTTGCACTCCATACTTTGTAATAAAAACAAGTTTTTTCAAAAAATTTGGATTTCAAAAATTCAAAAATTGTGAAATCAGAGATAAGCCATCTGGAAAAAACAATCACATCTCTACCGATTCTGTTTTCTGATAACACTTTCTTCAGCACACAATCTCTCCATGAGTGCAAATATTTGTGTCAAAAACGGCCGAACACGCCCCCCTGAAAACTGTCCTGGACCCCACTCCTAATAATTCAATTTGGGAAAAAAGTAAAACCATTCGATGGCAATGAAATGTTAGGAAAAGCCAGCAAGTTTGAAGATTCTGAGTTGAGTTATGAAATGACCCGTACGCGAAAAACCTCAAAGGGCGCCGATTCGCCCCCCCCCCGACAGTAATAGGGTTAAAACGCGCACGGAGGGGGCACTTTTGCCCCCCCCCCACATGTTTTTCGTGGAATATCTAAAAAACGAAGCGGGCGCAGGGCGGTAGTGGTTTGTTGACGACATCTTAACGGCAACACAATAGCGGCATCGTTTGACGTAAAAATCGAATCGGCCGGTAAAATTTTTGAGTTATATGGATTGAATTCCCAAAATGGCGGCAACGAATCTGAGGTCCGGCCGGAAACGATATCTTCTCGTAGCACCACAACAGTCAGGATCGGGACGATTCAAAACGCCATTTATGGTAGCCAGTGGTACCGATTCTCATCCCCGAAACCGACACATTGACATATTCAGCTCATCAGTTGACGTGTGACGTCACAGAGGAACGTCAAATCTTCTAAATAAGGTGACATTTTTGGCCTGATTTGTGACCTTGCATAGACGAATCTATTAGTACCTTTTAACGGATACTCAGTACCTAGTAGGTCACCAAAAAATTTCGAGAGACCAATCGTAGATCATCACACCAAGCACCTACCTACCCCTAAATAAGGTTTGAACTTTCTAGCCTCCTCATCCTTTCGGAGATCTCACGGGCGGGGGGGCACTAAAGTGCCCCCCCTCCAGTGGGTGTTAGTGGCATACCCCTCTCCAGTGCGCGTGTTAATGTGAAACTTATCTGACAATACCCAGGCTGCATCTGTGCCTCGTGTTGGGACCTGTTGCAGTGTTTGACTGCATGTTCTGTGTGTGTCTCAGTGCGGTGATGTGCTGCACGTGGCCGGGATGATCGGTCTGGACCCGGCCAGTATGAGGCTGGTGCAGGGCGGGGAGCAGCAGGCCATACTCGCCCTGCGACACGTTAGTCGCGTCATAGAAGCCTCCTCCAACGACGCTGACACCGGCTCAGTGGTACAGGTCAGTGGAGTTATACATATCAGCCGGGGACACCGGCTCAGTGGTAAAGGTCAGTGGAGTTATACATATCAGCCGGGGATACGAGAGTCTACACCCGGTCTTAATTCGGGAAATTCAGTCTGGATACGTCGCTTATAATTGCAGTTGTGACTTGAGCCCAAATATTTGTAATGCCGTGCATCGAAAATAATGTTTGTCTCATGACGCTGGTTGATGTGAAACATCTTCCTTTTTGCCACGCTCATATGGATGATTATAGTTCTGTTTTCGCTTGTCGCCCCCACTCGCCCCTGTTTTGTCTGTGACCTGTGACCTGACCTGACCTGACCCCTCCCCTCTCCGTCAGACGGTGTGTTACGTCACCGACCGCGGCCTGCTGGAGCCCTGCTCGGCCCTGATGACGTCATCACTGACGTCATCGCTGCACTGCGCGGTGGTGGTACCGGGTCTGCCCCGCGGCGCCGCCGTCGAGTGGCACGTCTGGGCGCACGCGCGCAACGCACAGTTCCAGAGTGAGTGCCGCTATGACACCACCGCGGGTGTGGGGGGTAGGACGTGGGGCATCAGGGGGGGGTCTCCGGCTTCAGGGGCCGCAGTAAGGGAGGGATTGTGATTTGCCCTCAGCTCGTGGCAGATCCATAGACCTCTCGTGGCAGAGCCAGAGACCTTGTCTTCATTATTCATATTTTGTTATAGGTGTTACGAAAATCAGCCATTTAGGTATCCGTATGCAAGATGTAACTTTCAAAATACTGACTCCCGATCGCTGCTTGTGAAAGCTGTCGCCGACGGTTGGCATTAGGACGTGCTGCTGTTCGACATGTCATTACCTGACTGGTCCGTCTCCAACAGGTCGGGTGTGACCATGTTTTTAACAGATGCTCCGTCGACGGGCTTATATTTCGCAATAACGTATGCCGGGTGGCGCACGACAGAGCGATGGAATGATCTGTCGAAACGGACTCTGCCTGACAACACCTGAACCCATTTACCATTCAGTCGGAGCAGCTGGATAAAATGTACATTCTTCGATGACGTGCTGTCAGTTTTGTCGCGGGTTGTCTTGTCTCCTGAATATTCCTGATGGTCCATGTGATTGCAACACTGCCGTGTATTCGGCCACCACCGCAGTGGGCGCCTGGCGCGATGTCTCGTATTCATCAGCCGCGTCACGGCACGGTGATGTCCGCTGGTGTGCTGCCTTGTATGGTGTCAGCTGCTCTCTCTGCTCACTGGACACGTGTTGGTGACGGAGGGCATGTGTTGTTGACAGAAACCACGTGTTGGTGACGGAAGCCACGTGTCCTGGGTATTAACTGATCGTTAGGGGAAGGACTTGTATCTACTGTGCTTCTCATAGATAAAATGCGATTAGTTGTTTAAGCATATTGTTCGCTCGTCCAATTGCAGGTCACCGGGGCGGATTACAGTAGCAATGTCGTTGGCGGGGAGTTTCCAGTTATCTGAGCTATGCATCACACTGAAGCCATACGACTTAAGTTGTCAGTGCGGCCATAATCTCAAATTACCACAATAAACACGAAGGCAGGGTGGTCGGTAGGCATGTTCTCATTCGAGTGATGATTGCGTACATGTCCCCATTCTGATGTATTTGAAGTTTGTTAAGTGCTAAGTTATGTCGGGAACGGTTGGGATGTGCGACTTTCGTGTTCGTTGCCGGGAACACGAGGAAATTGACACGAATCTGTGACGTGTCTGACGTGTCTGATGTCTGACGTGTCTGATGTGTATTTTGATTAGTAGACAAGGAACTTAAGGTAGTAGTTTATTAGCATATAAATTCTTGAAGGTGAAGGTGTCATGTCGACATGCATACTTTGCTTCTTTTTTACCGACTCCTAAAAATGATCTGTCTTCTGGTATTTCCCCCGTCTGTGGCTGAAGTAGTTTTGTGCCTTTTTAAATTCCTCCTTATCATTCCAGGCCACGTTCTGTGGCCATCACGAACAATCCACGAGTACATACCTGCTGGCGTTGTCGCTCCTGTAACCTGTTCCCCACATAAGTTACCATGCACCGCCTGTCGTGTCTGCAGCACCCCCTGTCTAACCTCCGTCCTGCCCTGCCCCACAGGCCGCCAGTCTAGTCTGCAGCACCCCCTGTCTAACCTCCGTCCTACCCTGCCCCACAGGCCGCCAGTCTAGCCTACAGCTGGACGGTGCCGCTATGGACGTGTCTCTGCGCTGGAGCTCCGGTCACCGTCTCTCTGCGGCCACTGTGCTGTGCTCGGTACCTCAGCCAGCAGCTCCCTCTGCTGCCCAGCTCACCGCCTGTCTACGCTCCACCGTCAGCTGCCTGCGAGCCAAGGCCGGCTCCGGGGCAGTCTGCCAGCTCAGGGTGTTCCACCGGTCAGTTGGCAGGAGGAGGGAGGGTCGAGGAGGGAAGGTGGGGGCTGTTGTGTTGACCGTTGTGACATGGTGTACTTTGATGAAGACTTCGGCTGACGCTCTGTATTTTGATACGAACACAACACCGCCTTCTGGTTTTTCACGTTGTCCCAAAGCGGTCGTGTGGTTAAACCCATTATAGTCCGTCCTATGTGCGCACTGAATCCGTTTCAATTCCTGTTAACACTGTCCCGCACATTTCCCCGCCGTGTGTCTGACCTGTCTGACCTCTCCCCGCCGTGTGTCTGACCTGTCTGGACTTCTCCCAGCCGTGTGTCTGACCTGTCTGGACTTCTCCCTGCCGTGTGTCTGACCTGTCTGACCTCTCCCCGCCGTGTGTCTGACCTGTCTGACCTCTCCCCGCCGTGTGTCTGACCTGTCTGACCTCTCCCCGCCGTGTCTGACCTCCCTCCCCGGTCTCCAGTGTGGAGGACGCCGCGGCTGTGGAGGAGGCGGCGCTCTCGGTCCGTGGCGCCACCTGTGTGGTGACGCCGGTACCGGTGACGGCCGTCGGTGGAGGCGGTGACGGCCGGGTGGCGGTGACGGCGCTGGCCATGGACGCGGCGAGGGTGAAGCGGGACTGACGGCGGCCGGACGCGGCGAGGGCATGGCCGGGCAATGTGGGTTTGTGTGGTACCATTGGATGCATTGATTGATGCCTTTGTGCCGCGACTGTGTTATCGTGATGAACCTGAAGTCGCTGGCAGCGGTACAGTGAGTATTGTGCACCGTTATATTCGCAGTCTTCAGACGAATGTGGAAACTTATTTTGATACAAACTATCTGCGGATGTGTTTTGGACGCTGCCTTTTTACTGTTGAATATTCATTCCGACGTCAGGGCATGGACGAGAGTCCAATAAATAAAACAAAAACATTGACAATCAATCCCACTGTTTATTCAACCAATCGTCGCTTACATGTTATCAGCTCTCGACAATGATAATTGTTACACCGTAAATCACTACATAAAATAATCTCAAACTGCTATACGCGTGATCAAATAAAACAAGGCTTGTGACTCTTGAGAGCATGGTTACTTGGGCGACAATACGTGGGCTGGCCGGCACGCGCGCCAGCTCTGCTCACGCGCGGCGCATGCGCAGTAGCGGGCGTCAACGACGCCATCTATACACAGCGACGGCAACTAGCCGTCAAAACCGGCTGTCACTAGACTATAACAACACATTTCTCCGTAAAACTAGGCACTTAGCGGGACCACATCGACCACGTCGGACGCAGTCGAGGCAAAGGCACGTGCACGAAGGTATTTGCCAATTATTGCGTCATACGGTGACGTATTTTAACACACGCGAACAGACACTGGGGTGACGCAGACAGCTGTTACACTTTACTGAACTTGAGGCCTGAAACAGACGGACCGTGTGTGTTAGTTGACAAACGGCAAGACAGATAACTTTGCGATATCATCGTTTGGTTACTTATCTTCCCTTGGCGCGGGTCATGGGGAACGATTACTGAGTTGATTGGGAATTCACAACAAAGCGTTGAGTCACCCAGCACTTATCTATAATGAAAACCATTATCTAGTAATAATGACAAACATTTACCACTGTCCAGAGCCAGACCATACCAATTCATTTCTTCAAACTGCAAGCCGCCGTGCACGGAACTTAAGTGGCCTGCCCCCGCTGCCACCCCGTACCCACTCACCCTCATCGTTGGAGTAGCAGTCGTGGCAGTGCAGCTTGTTGTTCCGCACCCGCACGTCGGCGCCCATCGAGCCGTTACCCAGCTGTACGTTACAGACACAGCACTTGAAGCAGTCGATGTGGTAGAAGAGACGAAGGCTCTCGATAATCATAGCGGCGCCCCGACCTAGCGACGGAGAGGAGGGCGTCAGCGGCCGACGAGACAGCTGCAACACTGGCTAGATTACAGCGCACCGGCACAGACACTAAATACACTGAGCTAACGAAACGAAAACATCGAAATACTACCGGTAGTATACTTATAGATAATTGTGCATCAATCGACAACAATAATAGACCGGGAAGTTGCAGGTATGACTCGCACAACAAAAATCTAAAAATTTAACACGAAAAAATGACAATGACACTAGACATCAACAACTGGAGTTCCAGTGATCAACTGGAGTTCCAGTGACCATGTTGCCGTTTGGGCTCCCCCAGTCACTCTGACCAGTATCCAATTACACATGTCCATTGACGACAGTGCTTCTCCGCATTCCTTTCCAATCACGTCACATTTCCACTGCTATCAGTGCATCATATCTCCCCTCTAGTGACGTCAGTGCGCGTCACAGCTCTCTGTGACGTCAGTGCGCGTCACAGCTCTATGTGACGTCAGTGCGCGTCACAGCTCTCTGTGACGTCATTGCGCGTCACAGCTCTCTGTGACGTCAGTGCGCGTCACAGCTCTCTGTGACGTCAGCGCATCTTATACTCCCTCCCGTTGACGTCAGTGCGCGTCACCATTGACGTCATCAGTCGGCTGCACACGTACCGAGCTCGTCGCCGCAGTGGGAGCACTTTTTCCGTCCGCTGACACTGAGAACGCGGTCCTCTGGACTCTGGGCGGACGGCGGGGAAACGGAGGACTCAGACTGAGACTGCAGACGCATCTCCGGACTGTGGTACACCTGCGTACCGTAATTTGGCCTGCGAGGACAGAGCAGGATGTTAGTCGACTGTGGTACACTGACCCAAGGTGGGCGTCAGTGGACTGTGGTACACCTGCGTACCGCAGTTCGGCCTGCAATGTGGTGCTAGGTACACGTGTTAGTTGATTGTGGATCAAGCAATGTATCTTCTTGAGACTAAGGCTGTGTTCTGACCGTCACATTCCCTCCGGGTACCCCTGGAATCCCCGGCGGACATTTTACTCTACTGCAGTTCGGCAATGTACTTATACATGTCTATACATACATTGCTATCCATGCTACCTCGTTGCTTCGAGAATCGGTAGAAAGCACTTTTCTACTGATTCCCCGGAATCCCCGCGGGCATTGACGGGTCAGAACACAGCCTAAATCGCGAACTGGAACACTCAGTTCTCACCAGTTCTCACTTACAGGGCCTGGAACAGGAACCTTATAGAGCAGCCCTATACACAAAAATATTTATATTAAATGCAGTGCATTGATCTAAATAACGCGCACATTTAGTGTTTGATATTACTTAACAGAAGCAAGCTAGGAAACTAACCAGGGTGCTCAAAGAGGTTAGATTAGCCGCCTCACCTGACTGCGTTGATGTCCTGGTAGTTGTTACTGTTGAGCTGCGCCGGCGTGTTTTCGTAGATGGGCTGCTGTGTGTAGTGGGCCGGGTACTGTTGCTGTGCTGATTGTGGCGGCTGGAGTGCTGCTGCGCAGGGTGCTGCGCTGGGTGCTGCTGGGCCGGCGGCGGCGCACGTGGAGCCTGATACGCCGCCGACGGATGCTGCTGTTGTTGTTGCTGTTGTTGCTGCTGCTGCTGCTGCTGCTGCTGTTGGCGGGAGGAGCGTTCCTGCTGCTCACTGATCCGCCTCTGCTCAGCCTCCTGAAACAGCGGCGAGACCAGAGGCCGTCAGGACTAGAGCTCATACGGGTCAACATTCATAGAGAAGGCGGCACAGCTGCTGTCTTTATAAGATCCTCCATGTACCAACACGATAGCGACCCCTTCAGCTCCGACCACCCAGCCGGAGGCCACATACACGTCCCGGTAAACACGTACCAACACCTCATCCCTTCGCACAGTCTCTGTACACTACCACCTCCTGCGCGCCCAATCCACAGCCAGCGTCTCACCTGAATCAGCCAGTGCTGTCCTGTGTTGCGCGGTGCGTCGGCCCGTTTCCTGGGCATCCACTCCTGGCGCAGATTCGAGCGTGGCGCAGCTGACAGCGCGTGCAGCGTGTGTCGCGTCATCTGACCCGGGCCACCATCTGTCGGTGAAGACGGCGTCTGCTGCGGCTGCTGAGACCGGGAACTGGACGGCCGCGGCGCCCTGATCTCCTGGTCGGCGGCGCGCTGCGGCTTGGCCGGGGCCGGGGCCGGGGCTGGTGCTGGCGCCGGAGCGCTGTGCCCAGGGTGTCCGCCGTGTGCCGGCCGAACCTCCGGGCGCCCGCGGTGTCGCGCGGCGGGCGGCGGCGCCGGCTCGCCCTCGTACAACCGGCCGTGGCTGCGGCTCTGCTGCAGCAGCACGCCCCCAGGCGCCTGCAGGTCACCGTGGCTACGGGAGGGCATCAGGGGGTTCGGGCCGGTCTCCTGCAGCAGGTTCGGGTTGGAGCGCGCCTGCTGCCGGCTGGAGAGCAGGTCGGAAGGGACGCCACCTGCGCCGCCAGAGGGACACTCCTGGGTCTGCTGCCACTGCGGGTCCGTCGCCTGACGACGCGCCAACCGCGACTCTGAAGACGGGGGGAGACAGGGGTCAGCTGGCAAACGACACTGGCGCTGGGACAGCGTCAAACGACAGACCAGCGTCTGACGCGAGTTCCCTGATAAACGAAACCGATATCGAACGGACGTACCTACTCAAGTCGGAGATCATCCTACAATCCCAGACTCCTTAGTCATAACTAGGAATCTACTTCAAAGATATAGTAAATAAAAATGTAACTGATAAATGATAACTATGATAGTGTGGAATGCAGTAGAGTAGGTCAACATGATAGCAAACGTCCTTACTCGTATAAGCCCGCTTGTCAGTGCACATTATTCTGATAAGTGAGTATAGCTATCAGGCAGCACCAGACATCACATACTCGGGAGTACCCCGGCCATCCGATAGTGCCACTCACGGTATTTGGCCTGCTGACTGTGTCTCCAGTTCTCCTCCTGTTCAAGGCTCTCCATGATCTCCCGCTCATGTCTGTCTACCTCCTCCTCTGAGAGGCGCTCCTTGCGGCGCCTCCACTCCCGCTCCTGATCAGACAGCGACTCCTGCGCCCACCGCTCCTGAGGCGGCTCCGCCACCGGCGCCGGCGCGCTCCTGCGCCGCCACTCCTGCTCCTCCTGAGCGCGCCGCTGCTGCTCCTGAAGCCGCTGCTGTTCCTGCTGCTGCCGCTGCTGCTCCAGCAGCTTCTCCTGTTCCTGCTGCCGCTGCTGATCCTGCTGACGCTCCATCTCCTCAAGTCGCTCCTGCTCCTGCTGGAGCTCGAGTGTGCGGCGCTCCTGCGCACGCTGCTCCTGCTCCTCCACGGCTCGCCTGCGGAACTCCTCGGCACGCGTCTCGGCCTCCTCCTCGGCCTGGCGCAGCGACTCCTGACGCGCCTGCTCGCGACGCTGCGCCTGCCGCCGGCGCTCCTGCTCCTGCTGCGCGGCGCGCTCCTGACGCAGGAGAGACTCCATGTCGGGCGGCCGCGCCACGACTGGTACCGGCTCTGTGGGACAAACGGCACAAACTGTCAGACGCCGGACACACATAGAACCACGAGACTGAGGCTGGGCAATAGGCTAGAGCCGTGAGCAAAGTCGGCTCAACATACAGACAGAACGTTCGGCTGTGGCCTGCAGGGAGGGGAGCTGGTAAGGTCCTGGCGACCTAACTAAAATAAAAATATTGTGGGAGGTGTGAAGACAGACTGTGAATAGCAAACGATAGTCTGATCTATAGCGTTCATTTAACCGCAACGAACGCTGAATTAAATTAGACTGCGGCCATTCAAAGTAATTAATGATATGTCACCGACACATCCGTACGATTAAAACCAGTTGACGTAACCAAATACCGTAGGTTTATTCAGTACCGACAAAGAACCCGGTATTCTTAGGTGATTAGCATTGAACATATCCTCGAAGCACCTGTGCCATACGCCGAGTGGCAACAATCGGCCGCCTTTTCTGGCCCACCATGGCCAGGTGGTCCCGTGACGTTCAGTGTCAGCTGGTTTGTTATTGCCGGCAGGTTCAGGATACTCAGCGGGTGAGCATGTTGACACAGGTGTGGCATGATTCTCTGATCATGTAAACCGATCCCCTGTCACCGATGCATTGAGCATGGAGGATGTGCAAAAACACTGCTGCGCAAATACCATCGGTAGCATCGGTAGCATGTTGCTGATTCTGATGCTATCGCAACCATTGATGAATCGACATGCACGAGCGGTGTTTGTTTCACAATGAACTCACACGAACGGCATGCCGTCTGAAACCTGACCGCGGTTCGCTGCTCCATTACAGCTAATTTGTCAGCGGCGCCAGTGGCAGCCCTCCTCAGGGTCCCCAGGGGCCACCGGCGGACACCCGAAAAGTATCCCCCTACCCTTTTTACCCTTACCTAGTTAGGCCCGCTGTCGATCCACCGTATGTTTGTCCCTCGATCCGCGGTGTCTCGCCGGGCCACACGTTCAACCGAAGCCGAAGACTTAGAACTGCAGAGGTGCAAACTCTCGTCCACGCAGAGAGGGTTTCGCTACCGGGCCGCCGAGTCATGGAACCAGCTGCCTACGGCTGTCACTGGGCGACCGACACTGTCTGCATTTCGTGCGTCACTGAAGGCATTGCCAGCCTGAGATCCAGCCGCCCGTATGGTGTTTGATTCCGGTGCTTTTGCATTCGCTGCATCACCTTTTCATTTTATCACATTTTTATCACCTTATCTTTTTATCACACTTTTATTTTTGCATTCACTGTTTCACCTTCACATTTTATCGCAGTTTATCACCTTTCCATTGTATCACACTTTTATCACCTTTTCATTTTATCACACTTTTATCACCTTTTCATTTTATCGCACCTTTAATTTGTATTTACTTCGTATGTGCCCACCGTTCATGTGTCTTATGCTGCGCACATGCCCAACAACTGCTGTTTTTATCCTGATGCATGCTTTTTTCTGTGTATTTTACTGTGTGCTTGACGCTACTCCTGAAAAGCCATGTTGCATGCACGGATTATAGAACCAATACATACATACATACATTACATCCTGCTTAGCGTTTCCCCTGGATCCGAGGCCCCTGCTCGGCGCTGTCCTGGATCGAGGAACCACCTTGTTCAGCCGCTGTCCTGGTCGAGAACCTCCCTGCTCGGCGCTGTCCTGGATCCCGAGGAACCTACCTTGTTCAGCGCTGCCCTGGATCCCGAGGAAGTCCGAGCGGCGGCGGTACAGGTCCTTCTTCACCGAGCTGGTGGACTTGGCCGGGCGCATCTCCTGGAACGAGATTGGACCGATGTGAGACAAGTCAGCGGAGAGGCACGTCTCTCGCATAGCACGGGATACACTGGGAACCGACACGAAACCAGCAGGGCATCCTGCCTGCCGCCCACGCACAGACAACATCCAAACCGCAGACCGCGAGCAGACACCATCCAAACCGCTGACTACGGGCAGATCCAGAGTCAGGTACAACAACAAGGTCGGACACCCGACACCACCGTCACACGCAGCGACAATCTGGGTGTCAGACCGCTGAAAACGGCGCGAGTTGTCGGAATGGAAGCCACACAGTGGCGGGCACAGATCCCCTGGTGGTAGGCACGTAATCTGGTTACCGACAAGGCCACTGTTCATATGCCGTGTCCGTGGTATGTAGACCGGCGACCGATCCCTATCAATCGCTTTCCGACTTTTGTGACTGACAGCATCAACCCATCAAACACAATGGCACGTAATTTGTGTGAGAGAAAAAATACATGATGTAATGCGAGTTATGCCAAAGAGACTTTTGGCGCTGAAGACTGCATGGAATTTAGACGCGGAATTCGGTCTCGTGCCGATTGTTAACTGTCCCCACACGCGAGAAGCGACGAAGTGGTACGCTGGGCGACTCTATTTGGGGCACGAATCCGGGTCATCACCCCAGCCGCCCTCGGACAGGAAAACACTCCCCGGGAGGAGTCTTTCCTCGCCCAGGACAATGGATGCTCTGGCCGCAGGCCGCACCTGGGTATGTTAGGTGCAGTCTGGGTGCAGCAGCGACCGTAGTCAATGCCTAAACACAATCATTAGGTAAACCAGCCCGGCGGTAGCGCATACTACACGTCAGGTCAGCGACACCACACCCACCCTGTACCTCATACCACACATCCTGCCGCACGCCTCACTCAAATACCCCCTGATACCGCAAACAGGAACCGCAGCACAATACACGCAGTTGTCATTAGTTTTACAAGCTGGCTGGCTATTCGAGGAGAATGTTCTTCCGAGTCGTTGTAACTACGATAACAGAAATAAAATAAGCAGTACACGTGACGGTACAATCATGTGCATTCTCAAAATTCATAATGCCACATTTTCACTACACTCCAGCGATTCTGTTGCGCCCAGACCCCCCCCCCCCCCCTGCATACCAGCAGATAACGGCCGTCACGTACCACGGGCGGCTCGTCGTCGTCCTCGGGCGGGGGCGGGGGCGGCTTCTCGCTGGGCGGCGGCGCCGAGGACGGCTTCAGGGAGAAGTCGAGCACCACCGGTACGTCGGCCGCCGATATCTGCCGGGGAGGCACGCAGTCTGTCATCACCAGGACCGCCGCAGGAGCTAACCACGCACGTGATGAGACGGTAACAGATTTACCGGCACATTTACGACGGCTCTGGCTGGCAATGAAGCATAGATTTACAGGAAAATTATGAGGTTTCTCGCTCTAAGCACCCTCGTAATTTACCATATGTTACCGTAAAGCAGCAACGTTGCGAGTGTATACAGTTCACATGATGCATGCACACTTGGTTTGATTTAGTTGACACATGCGTAGTTTAGTTGGATAATGTATTGCCGAGTTACAACCTTCATTTTTTAGCTTATCACAACGTTTCAGCCTTTCAGCTCACACGAAAATAAACACAGATTATGTAACATAAGCGCAGCGGTCGACAAGTCGAAACGAATCGGTGATATACGCACAACATTTATCACTCACCTACGGTTAATCTGCTCCCCCCCCCCCCACACAACCATTTCTTCCCTAGCCGAAGACTCCCCTCACCCCGTCACCGATCCCAGTAGCGCAGTGAGATTTACCAAGACTCCGTTGTCCCGTCTTCTTGAACTCTACTGACACTGTGTCTCTCTCCACTCTCCTCCAGTTGACGCAGGCAGTATGTGCCTCCATCTCATCCACAAGCTGTGACTGGGTCCTGCAAGCGGCCGAACACCGGCACTCAGACCAACTCACGCAGCTCGGCTCCGTGTGTGTCGGCTCCTCCATCGGAAGCCGACGCCCGGAGCCGGAGCTGAAGCTGGCTCCGGTAGACCACTCTGCGCGGACGGGAGCCACACAGGAGCAGGAGCCGCGGCGGGAGCGGTGTAAGGGGCCGGACGCAGGAGCGGAGCCCCAGCACGGACCGTCCAGCCGGCCGGCTATGTGCTGACTGGTGTAACGCACAGCGCGAGCCTCCTGCAGAGCCGCACGAGTCCACGTGAATGACGGAACGCAGACGAACCAAAGAGTAAATAAACAGATCCAGAATCGACCTGGAAACGGATACGGCCATATTGCAGAGGGTGAAAACCGTGCACTGCTAAAGATAGTTGTTATTGGACTTCAATCAGCAACAAGTCTCGTACTTGTTAATCTTAAGCTCTTTTTAAAACAAACAAAATATAGGATACTGATCGCAAAAATAAGGCTTCTATTAATATCTTGTTCCACAAAATAAGCTTGGGTTGAATGTCACATATACTACGTTGTATATCAAACGTTAACACTACGACAAATACGATCATCCTTGCATGCAGTTTCATAGTCACGATAGCTGCAGAATGATGTTTGTTGTTATCGTTCGTGTTAGTAAATGCGTTCTTTGTTAGTAAATCAGATTAGTGGTTAATCATTCCAGCGATTAGTAGCATGCCATCAAATACGCTGCTGCGTTCCAACCTAAACCATAGCACACGAACTACATTCATTAGCGACTGATCGTTGGCAGAAGCACATGCTGTTAGTTCCAATTTGAGCGTGCACCCTGGCCTCGTTATCCGCTGCTGGTTCCTCAGAGGCCTCCCCGAGCACCGGCAGCCTATCACGCCCCCTACCGTCATACATCCACCGCTGTCCCGTCCGGCGTCTCTCAGACCAGCGACACTCCCCAGACACATCTCATTCGTCATCATCTGCCTGCGGCCAGCTATCACACCTCGCCCGCCGGCTGTATGACGTCATCGGCACGGCAATGTGACGTCACGGCGCCAGGGTCGGGCATTACTAGCGGGCGGACCAGGGAGTACTAGCGGGCGGACCAGGGAGGCGCGGCTGCTCCAGGTCAGGCGAGTCCCCAGCGAGAGGTCCGCACAGTCACGGAGGACAACAGGGGCGCCTCCGGGTGTGATAAACAGACAGGTCTCGTCCGTCAGCTCATCATGGCTGTACGACAGCCAGGCCTGCAGGATAGATAACCTGCACCGCCTACCAGGGCAAATCAGCCGACTGGAGCCGCAGCTGCCGGCCGGGCACGTGGACAGCTGGCCCGACCAGCCCTCTGACAATGCCATATTATCGAGAACACTGATGGTATCGCTCCTAGGAGTAATCTGCAACCTTTTCAAGTCGTAATCGTGTCAGCAAGGGCCGTCTTTTATCGGCCATCCTGTCATAACTGAACTCCCTGCGAACAAACTAATCCCGGGTGTTAGCCGGTGTTTTCTACCGTCTCCCGCGTCTCGCTCGCCACCTTCATCACGACTGGGCGGTAAAAAACGCACCGCGATGAATTCGTCTGTTTATCGGTCGTGCCTGCAACCGTCCCCTCGAACGTGAACCAAGCGCGGAGCACGATCTGTCTACCTCTGACACGGACCGGGGGGGGGAAGCAGCCGGGGTGATTATCACAACACGCTAATGATCGGGGGGGGGGGGGGGGAGATAATTGCTACCCAGTGTCGCACGTCCACAGTAGAAGAAGGAGAGGGAGGAGGGGGGGGAATCATCATACTCTGTGGTGAACACATGCCGACCCGTGACATCTTCATCGCTGTCGCGCTGGTGCGGTAATGACTGGTGGTGTCAACGACTCAATACAGCCAAAAAGGACACAATGCGGAACTGTGTGATCCTCCTGCAAAAGCATCCCGATTTTTTAACGTATAAATATATGAGAAATCCGATGGGTTAAAATAATAAGTTTGAAAGATAATGATCATAATATTGGCAGAAATATTCTTTATTGTTGAAATATATAAAATGAAAAATAATCCGAGCTTTCGTGGCTAGCACATTATCAAGGATCTGCCACGTAAGGATACAATTTGAGCGTGCTGGACCGCGTCAGACGTACGACGCGACCGGCCAGAAACCATTGCGTCCCGATCCTTGATAATGTGCACATTATCAAGATCCTTGATAATGTGCTAGCCACGAAAGCTCGGATTATTTTTCATTTTATATATTTATACCAACAATAAAGATATTCTGCCATATTAGATCATGTTATCTTCACTTATTCTTCTCACAATGGCATCAGCTATATCTCAAACACTCAAAACTTTATAAACCTATTATGCGCGTTCAAATAAATAAGAAATGAATCGCTCTTGTGATATTGTAGCAAATTGCCATCACTAAGTCAACAATTCAAACAAATGATAAAATAATTATCTGTGGTGGTAATCTGACAGATTGCTGTCTGACCTGTATGTTGAGCTATGTGCGCGGCGGCGGTGTACACACCTGGTCGAACAGTCGGTAGATGTTGGCCCGCTGGATAGGCCGCTGCACAGTGGCTTTCTCCACCACCTCCTCCACCTCAGTACGGGCCGGCGGGTTAGTGGGCGACGCATGCGGTGAGTGCGGGACGGGGGCGGGGGCGGCCGGCACACGGGACCTCACCCTGGGCACGGGCGGCACACGCGCCGGCTCGGCGCTGGTGGCCGGCTCCTGAGGCGGGCTCGGGCTGTGACCGTTGGTGATGATGAGTGGCGCTGCTGGCTGCGGCGGTGCCGGACTGGCTGCTGGACGCTCCTCAGCCACTGGCGCGTGCTCTGGCTCCACGGCACGCTCACAGGGCGCTCCACAGGGCCTCCAAACAGGGCAGAGCATCACACCCAACTGGGCGCTCCAGGGCGCTCCCAACGCCGGGCGCTCCACGGGCGCTCCACAGACGATGCGCTTTCGCACGGGGCGACTCCACAGGGCGCATCCACAAGGGCGCTCCACAGGGCGCTCCACAGCCGACACGGCCGAGCTCAACCAACCTCCGGCTGTCGCATGGTGGCCTCCAGAGAGCGCGCCTCTGTCTCGGCTCCCTCCGGCCTCCTGTCAGCGTCCAGCGAGCGGCGCGCGTCCAGGGAGGCGTGCCTCCAGTGACGCGACTCGGGCTCGCTCTGCCTGTGCTCGCCTCGCTCCATCGAGCTGCGGGGCCGCTCGGCCGGCTCGGGTACCTCATCAGTCGCCCGCCGCTCGAAACGCGAACGTATGTCGGAGGCGCTCTTCTGACGAGGGATCTCGACCGGGCCACGCCGGTCGGCGGTGGCCTCGCGGCTGCTCTCCAGTGTGGAGAACATGGCCAGCTTCTGCCGGAACTGGTCGGCCTTGCCTGCCTGCGGCCGCCAGCGGGCCTCGTCTCCGCCGCCGCCGCTCACCGTCTCCAGCGAGGCGATCCGGTGGCGCAGGCCGTCACTCATGTCCATCGACTTGCGCTGCTGGCGCCGCTGCGAGGCTGGCGACCGCTCCTCACTGCCACTGCGCTGCTCGAACATGGAGCGGCGCTTCAGCACGTCCACCTTGGCCTTCTTCTCCCGGAGAACGACTGACGGACGGCCGGTCTTCACCGGGGCCGGAGCCGGAGCCGGTGCGGTGGCTGGGGTCTGCACCGGAGCCGGGCGGCTATAGGAGCTGGAGCGCACCTCGTGTCTCTCCATGGGTGACGCGGCGCGCGGGCTCGGCTCGCGGCGTCTCGGAGCGTTCACCTGATCCGGAGACGAACGGTCCGGCGGCGGCAGGCGCGTGGTGGCGGCCGTCTTCTCTGCGAACTTCATGTAGCCCTGGATGGCGGAGTCGTAGGTGAACTCCTCGGTGCCGCTGTCGTGACCGTTGGTCTCCCCAGCGGTGGGAGAGGCGGCGCACTTGTCCGGCTCCTGAAGTGGACGGGCGGGGCGGGCCGGGTTAGAGGGGGAGGGCACGGCACCGTCCTCAGGGCGCGGCCAAACACGCGAAGCTACTACAAAATGGGGCCAAAACGAGCTGAGGGCGAAAATGGGTTACTGTGGGTTCTGTTTTGATACTGCTAATGTCGCCAGTGAGTTAGTGGAACACATAAGTACGGTCACACAACATTGCCAAATTTGAGCGAGAGCCGCAAAACGTTTGCTGTAGCACTTACCCGCACACTTCACCACAATCACCTCAGTTTTAGGACTTGAGAAGTATATCACAGCACGACAAACAGTCAATTCCCACACACTCCTGGAGCAGTCTCACACTCCACTCACTCCTCAGGCCCTCACACCACTCTCGTACAGCCCCTACACAGAGGTCAGTGGACAGTGGTCCGAGCGGTAGACTGGGCCTTCGGTCCCGCGTCCCACCGCTCGACTCACAGTGACGCTAAAACAAACTCGAGCTGCTAGCCTGCGCCGGGGCCACCTGTTCAGTGTGAATCTTGACTGACAAACCCGGCAGGGAGTGTCCGGTCCGTGCCGGCGCGTGGCGTCTCGAGTGGAAGGGCTCCACCGATTGGTCCAGTTAGCCGAGTCGTGACCATGCGTATATATCAGGCGAGGGTGGAGGTGAGGGCGGATGGCGCTGACTGCACACAACGTGAGCGGTACTATTCGCCAGGTGAATGAAGACGCAGACGAAGGAAAACATGTGCAACTAATGTAAGACCAGCTGAGAGCAGATAATATAATCAGAGCTTAAATGATTTTGCATGCTCCTTTTCGTTCGACGAACGAAAATAGCCCTGAATCCGCTGTGCCGCGTGTCCTCTATGAACCACTCCGCTGACAACATTCCTCAGCAGCTTTACCACCTGGTTTCAGCTGTGGAAACTTCTTAATACTGACACCTACGGCATGTCATGTTCGGACGACCAAGAAAAAATGTCCGGCGTAGAACGGATTCGACAAATCATTTGGGTTCCTTAGCATGCTTACCGATCGACAGCCATGTTCAACATCGCCGAACATCCCTTCAGATGACAAATGTCACCTCAGAATTATAATCTCCAGCTTACTGGCACGTTCGCAGGTCACTTTTACGAGTGATCATAACAAGTTCTGAAGGAAGAGATAAGTGAAGTGCAATACCATTGATGTCCAGTAGACGTGAAAGAAGTTCGATCAAAACACACAGCAGATGGTGATTTACGGTGTCAGGGAGTAACTGAGTAACAAAGAGTGATTTACCTAACGCCGAACTTCCGCGATTTCATGAGGTTCATTTATTAAACACACGGCCCAGTGGTTTACAGTTGGGAACTGTTATTCTGCTCGTTCTGCGCCGTAGGATATAGGGTAATCACCACCAACTGAGGTCTGAGCCAGCCAAACAATACATTAGGCACCGCCGCTAAAAACATAGCATTGCGACTCATTCAATCTGCCGACTCGGATTTTAATAAGGGGTCCGTTGATGGATCGAAACAGCCATCGGTGAAACGTGCCCACTGCACGTCTCCCGAGCTGAATGATGCCCCATCAGTTGTCTCAGAAGTTAAGCCGCTTCTGCCACAACGGTCCCGTATTGTCACTAATGTCACATCTGTCACCGAAGCTGCCAGTCGGGTCGCTGACCGGGAAAGTGATAGTGGTTAGAGGGGGAGGGAGATGACACTACCCGCTCCCCGCCGCGGGGCATCTAGCCAGCTGACTGACTGGTCGCCGCCAGAGGTCACTCAGACGCCGGCCGCCGCCGGGCAGGTCGGCGCAGCCCGTCAGTGAGTGACATCACGTGCCAGGTACGGCCGCCGAGGGGCGAGGGGTGGCCGCCCGGCCGCGTCCCTGTCGCCAGGGGTAACAGTGGGATCCATAGTCGCCGCGTCGTTGGCTCAGCGAATTCATAGGCAGAACGCCGGCTCCTGAATGAAATGGCAGGATTAATATGTATGTTACAGCAGAAGCCGCGGCTGACGAGCGCCGTTTGGCTGCAGGACTGGACGGTAATCAGGCTGGGTACTGAATCCTGGCTGTGTCACAATACTGCAGGACTGGACGGTAATCAGACAGGGTACTGAATCCCGACCTTGTCACATGAGCGGGGCCCGCACCGTTCCATCAGAAGAGAGAGACATCCCCTCGTGATGGGTGTCGGACGCAGCTGATGGCGCACGTGACGAGATCTGTTCCGATATACAGTCAGCCGATCCACGGCCGCTTAACCACACAGAGGACACCTGAGCTGTGGCGAAATTCCCTCATCAATGTGCGCTCATTGAAAGCGGGACGTGCTGCCCCTGACTTGTAATGCGGGTTCAGGCCTGTTACCGGGCGGAGGCCGTGTCTTGTAACCTGGGCACGTGGTGACCTTGCGCGATGAAGGGTCGGACGGTACGGCACGGTCCGCTCGGTGGCATATCTAATTCCGTCCACGCCAGTGACTCCGCCAGGGCCCAATCTTACCAAGAACCCAGTCTTACCAAATGCCGTGAATGGGTAAGTACGGCATATTGGTGCGCCGGCCTCCAAAAGGTCTGGGACCCAGGATCGAACCGGGAACTTTCCTATCATCACCCTACCGTTCTACCGGCAAGGCTATTTTGACGAGATATATTACAAACCAAACGCCGTGGTTAAATAACTGGGGCATTCTAAGCACTTCATTTACGACATGCCGTACTTGCCGCATTCACGGCACTTGGTAAGATTGGTCCCAGGTGGTTGAGTACGCTCAGCGAGGCCGTCAGTCTGAAACTACACCGTGTGTGTTGTGCCGTCTCGCCCGGCTGCGTGCCTAACCTTGGCGCGCAGAGGGCGTCACGCGCTCCTCAGTCAGGCGGGTGTCGCAACAGGTCCGTGCGGCCCCGCGCGGCGGCATTCTGGGGCCGTTCTGATGAGATGAGGGGCGGGCTGCGGCGCCGGCTCCTCCCGCCCAGAACGCTGGGTGGAGTCCGACTCAATTACCTAGCCATGAAATGAGTGGCGTCGGCAGCTTTAATCAGCAACATTCTTGGCACGCACGCCTCGGTCCAGGGTACCTACATGCCGTCTTCTATTTGGAATCGCTCGCCGAATGAGTCAAACGGATCGAACTATGTTGCATGCAAAAATGGCGGTTGAAAGTTCAGCATGGAAACAAACTGGAACAAGCAAGGTGCGACAGTCACGCTGGCCCGACCGCCTCCAAGACAATGCCCTTTGTTGGCTTTTGTTTCTCGGGCGTTCGTACACAAAAATACCAGCATCACATCCGGCCAGCGCTTACCTCAGGCTTCAATAGGCCGGGCAGCGCTCAGCGCTTCCGCCTCAAGACACCGCAGCGTGACAGCAGTGCACGCGAGCAAACACCACGCACACACGNCGCACAGGCGCACCGACACACACCTACTGACCGGCGCGCTCACGGTGTACCAAGGCTGTGGCAGTGCGTCCGACCGGCTGCCTGACCGCGCCGACTGGAGATCGCCGGATTCACCCGCCCCTCGCCGGGCGGCGCAGCTGTCGCACCCCTCCGACTACGACTGGAAGATCGGTCACGAGGGCTGCTGCAACAGCTGATTGAGGCTTCCAGGACCACGACCGTGCCGCCATCTGTCGTGTCAGGACAGACGGCGACCAGTCCGACACCTGGTCGGGGCGCCAGGAACCACCGGACGGCGCCTGCCGTGTCAGGACAGCCGGTGACCAGTCCGACACCTGGTCGGGGCGCCAGGAACCACCGGACGGCGCCTGCCGTGTCAGGGCAGCCGGTGACCAGTCCGACACCTGGCCTGGGGCACGCCAAGGAAACCACCGGACGAGCGCCTGGTTGGTGTCGAGGAGCAGCCGGTGACCAGGTTCCGACACCAATGGCCGGTAGGCGCCAGGAACCGAGCCGGGACAGGCGCCTTGCCCGTGTCAGGGCAGCCGGTGACCAGTCCGACACCTGGCCGGGGCGCCAGGAACCACCGGACGGCGCCTGTTGTGTCAGGACAGCCGGTGACCAGTCCGACACCTAGCCGGGGCGCCAGGAACCACCGGACGGCCCAGCAGCGGCCAGAACCAACCGACGAACCACAAACCGGCTCCGTTCCACGGCTGTACCCGACGCGAGCAGCGAACCCTGAGAGAAAGAAGAGCGGCGCCAGCTGCAGACCGACAGACTCCGATGCACCCAGCCGCGGCATGCGGTCTGTAAAACTGTGAGCACTGTGCACTTTGTACGCTCGTCGAACCGGGTGTCGGACACCGAGCAGCCAGTGGGGCGGCTCTGCGGAGCGGGGACGAGTCATCACGACGCTGCGGCCGTCCGTGTGTGCCAACAAAGCGGGCCTCCCACGGCTGCTGGCCCGCTGTGTCACTGTGTGCTTTCCACTGATGGACGCTTCACGCCGCTCCCAGCCGCCGATATCACACTACACAGCCGCGATGGCATCACCGGCGGCGCTGCGCTGCGGTTCAGTGACGTCACCAGGTGCGCTCCCACGGATCCGGAGGTTCTGGACAGCCGCGGTGTTACAGAGTGATCATGATCATACCACTCGGTGGTATAAGGGAGAATTGCACAACGCTTGTAAGACCGGAGGGGTGAAAACAGGCATTATTTCGGCTGTGGTCACTGATGCTTGTTACTGGTGCCGCCATAGTGAAACTTCTAGCGGAAGTGTGTACATTGATCCTGTACAGCTGGCCACTTTCGGCGAGATTGTTGATCTGGTATGAAGGATTGGTCCACCCCAGTCATTACAGATTACGTAAATAGCAGGTTGAAGAGTGAGGAAAGATAAAGATAATTACGCAGTCAACGGTTCAGGTTGCATCGTGATTATTTTAGGAAAAAATAAAACCAGTCCCCAAGAAACCACAAACCAGCACAAGAAACCACACGCCAGCAGTGATCGGTTTCCGACCACGGAGACTGAACTACCGTGTTAGCACAGCAAACGCACTCGCACGCACGCACGCACGCACGCACGCACGCACGCTCGCTCGCACGCACGCACGCACGCACGCACGCACGCACGCACGCAGACTGCAGCAGCACACACACACATGCCTCACACACACACACACGGCGGGGACAAAGCACACAAGAGCACATTCCACGACATACCGAACATGAGAGTTAATACACACACGAGCACATTCCACGAACATGAGAGTTAAGTACACACACGAGCAGGAAGACGGAAACACATGGCACACAGAGAAAAGAGTGAATCATGCAAAGTAAACTCCAAAAACACATTAACCACATCACTCTCTTACTTACCGTGATGGATAGCAATGCTGTTTGACTACCTCCTCACTTCTTTCGAAATATAGCCTACAAAATACAAACCCAAGCTAACCTGGCGAGTCTCCCACTGCGCAGAACGTTTACAGGAAACGGCGGCGACTGACATTACCGGTCGGCGAACTATGTAGCGGATTCCAATCTCCTGCAGTGGAATCTCTCCGACTAACCTTGCAACACTAAGCCCTGTGTTTTGATAAGGTTAGAGTCGAGCTGACACTAAGCTCACTGCTACAAATGTACACAGGCCCTTACCTTTCTTTGTTAGTCAATGCTAGCATGCTTCCTGTCTGAGTTTATGCCCCTACACGTCATGACCACAAGTTTGGCTTACAAAACTACAAGTCTGGTTTCTGAGCTGATGTTAACTGATTTCATTCCGGCATCAACGCTTTGTTCGGAGTTTCCTTTATCTAAATCGACTTGTTTCCTCACGTCTCCCAAATTTGTCTGACCTTGGATCTTACACATCTGCTGACCTGACCTCTGCGACCTGCTGAGTGACCTGTGACCTTCTGACCTGACCTCTGTAACCTGCTGAGCTGACCTCTGACCTACCTGCTGGTCGCTGGGCTCACTGCCTGTGTCGGAGCTCGTGGCGAAGCCCAGGTCGGACTTAGTGTCGCTGGAGGTGGGTGATTTGGCGCTCAGCAGACTGCTGATATCGTTATCATCGTCCGTGTACACCTGCAGCACCCGGCGGCCCTTCCTGTGGGGCAGGAGGGGGGAACGTTACAAACTGGCACACTCGGCAGCGTTTCCTGTGGGGAGCTATACAAAGAAGGTCGGAACCTGGTGGCCCTTACAGTACAACGGGGGAAGGTTAGTAACTGCAACAACCTTCACATGCGATTGGATAAGGGGTGGATGGTTCGAGTAACTAACGAATACCAAAACACTTACAATTCTTGAAACAAAATAACGGGGCGAAGTGCGTAGACACTACGGACGCCACGACAGCACAGCCACGACTACAGACGCCTCGACACCACA
>VOPJ01008347.1:0-24797 GCA_014673585.1 Semibalanus balanoides
TAATGCTGATAGGGGTGCCAAAGTGGTCTGAGGGGCGCCCTGTAGTCAGCATAGAGACGATGAGTGCTCACGTGCTGTCCATCGCCGGGCGCCTGGCGGCGCCCGGTGACGGACAGCCCGTGGGGGCGCCCTTCTGGCGTCCTGGCGGGAGGGGGGGCGCGGCCCCTGCGGCCCCCCGCTGGATCCGCCCCTGCACGCAAGTCAATCTTTTGGTCACACTGCACGTGCGGAAGTGCACACCCCTATTCCGTTACTAATGTCCTTGCATTCGGGTTTATTCGAACTCGCTCGTCCTTCGCCCTTTAACCCTATTCCCTGCGGGCGGCCAGAATTACGTTAACCTGCGTGGGGGCAGATTCTGCCCCCCAGAGATCTCGAGAAACCAAACCGCTCGGCCGATTTCGGATTGAGACAAACACCATTTCGATTCGTCGCTGGCGACAATATTTTTTTTGGACCCCGAAATATGTTCTTTTGTTAAAAAAATGGGGGCCAGGGGGCAAATACAATACGAAAAAATTTTGGTGTTGTTTTTTGAAAGGTCATTGTGGCCATTGTTCTAGGAATTCAAACCGATTTCCATGCAAAAAAACGTTTTTGAGCTTCCAATTCCATGCTCTTCAATGTGTGAAGGCGGACAAGTACAAAAATGAAACCAATACAGAGGCGTACCAAGTTATTGACACAAAATGGGGAGATTTTTGATAAAATAATGGCTCTCTTTAGTGTTTGCTGGCACGTGACATGGGAACCGTCCACATGTGGGCTTTGTTGCTGTAAATTTGTTCTAATGTTAGACAAAATGTGCAGTTAGCGCGGATTCAGGTTAAAACACAGTGAAAGGGGCACCATTGTGCGAGAAGCCTTTTATCATCTTGCTTATTTGAAGTTGGGCCTAAATTACGGAGAATATCGCTTCCCATTTTATGTCAACTGACGTTCGCCTTCTGCCCAAAATATGTATAATCCAATTATGATCATGATGTAACAAAAGCATTGACTTAGTTTCTGACGCTATGATTCCACGCAAAAACTACGAGGAAGTATGTCGCCGCACACCCGCATTCGAAACGACCTCCCAAAAACATGACCCTGGAGCCGCCTCTGCTGGGCTGTTTTAAAAAAGATCACAGAACACGCGTCATTCATATTTAAGAAAAGTCCGAAAGTTTCAAGACGATAGACGTAACGGTTCAGAAGCGGCGGTCGAAAAACTACCGGGGGGGGGGCAGAATCTCCCGCAGGGAATGAATTAAGGCGTCTTACTGGTACTATTTTATGGGAATGAGAATGTCATTTCTTGTCAACGGAAATCTTTAGACTTTAGGTACTCTTCAGAATGCGACACAAGACGATATTTTCGTTGCCAAAACTGTGAGCTCCATCGCTGTAAAATCTCTGCTTCAGGCTACCAAACAGGTCATTCGCAGATCGCGTGGCGACCGTAACGTTGTAAACTATACGGAGCTGCCTACAGAAGCAGCCGCATTTATATTCGTCCTTCGCTCGTTCTTTTGAAATACTGAAACAGATGAGTAAAACAATAACAACTTCATTAGGAAGTTCTTAGAGTGGTCGATCTTGGTGGAGTGGTACGTCCAGCATGCCAAGAAGAAAACAATAGAGGGACTGGTTAGAAGATACAGCTTTGATCTAACAACAGTTCCGATTCTGAAGAAAAGGCATGAAACGGAATCAGTGGTAAAAGTAGAAATGTGATATGTTTGGTCAACAATTGGTGTGATGAGAGGGGAAGGGTGACTGGCTCAGAGTCAGAGGAATCGTGATGAGAGGTAAGGGAAGCAGTTGGTACGTAAGCCTTCTGGCTGCAAAACAAAACTCCAGAGAACACAGGAAGGCACCTGGACATATCCAATGTCGTCGACTTGCCAAAATGCCCCCGAAGCTTATCTGCTGGGTGCATATAGTTCGTTCACGGCACATGCTATCAGTCAGACTTTGTAATGACTCATATTATTTTGAGTCGACTCAAGTCTTACTCAAGAGCCAAAGAACTTGACTCACTCTGATCTCAATTAGTGTTTTAAAAACAAAATGAGTCGACTCAATCCATGACTTTCAGTCTTGCTTTTAAAATTGGAGTCGACTTCAACTTATGACTCAAGTGCAGTATTTAACAAATTTGATTTCGACTCGACTCAAAAAAACATTTGAGTCAACTTCAGTTTGACTCTCCACAAGTGTGTATATTTGCTGGAGACCCTCGGGGACGAAGGGTAGGGTCGGGATTCAGAACAAAATCGCATTCTATCTAGTAGTAAAATTGTGATTACTATTCTTAGCAGAGGTGAAGGGACCCGTGCGGAACGCCCGCCGAAGTACCCCCTTGGTTATGTCCCTGTTGCATTTGACTCACATTTTGGTTTTGAGTCGATTTCAAGTCTGACTCACAACCGAAGATGACTCAACTCTTGACTCAAGTTGCTGTTTCAAACAAATTGATTATAAAACGACTCGACTCTTTGACTCAACTGCCGCTTTTACCAAATTGGAGTCGGACTCAAGACTCATGACTCATATCCTCAAAAAGGCTGACTCATGAAGTCAACTCATGATAACTCTGAGTCATTTACAAAGTCTGCTATAGTCTAATAACCATAGCGGCTGGGGTGGTTGACATTCCACTGAGACGAAAAGCCCCCAGTTTGTAATAACACCTTTGTCAGTTTTGGAGCTGTTTCATAATTCCTAACAACCGGGTATCATTGATAATCACTTTCGGCCGGCGAGCCTAGTTCCAACGATGCGTAATCGCAGCTGCTGGTTCGAACTGGTGGTGTGGCCCTTCTCTCCGCCATGACCTTACTCCAGGACCCGTCAGCGCACACCATATGCATGGAAAGTCGTGTCGAATTGCCATCAAACAGATCCCATGCCTACAATTGAACAAACCACCCATTGCCGTGAGAGAAAAAAGAAAAAAAACTGTTCCTGTGGCCAGCCTCTGAGGGATACGCTCCGCACGGCGGATGCCGGCCCTCTGGGAACGAGTCCCTACGTCTCACAAGAGGTCAGACAGACAAGCTTCCGGCGATTATGGCCGTAGTCCGTCTTATGCGGGGTAAAAATAAACCACTGAAGGTCTTATGGTGGGACATGCTCGCGGCCTCCACCTTCCAATGACAAGCATGCGCTGAAATTTCCGGCCCGTCTTACGAGAAGAGTTGCATTGACGACTACTGTGTGCCTTACGAGGGCGTACTGCCTACCGGCTCATGTCGTACTCTTACATTAAACTAGAGACGTTTACATGTTCAAAAGGCTCTATGTGATTTCCCACATATTCCTGTTTCATCACGTGGACCGTTTCGGAAATTCGTCCTCTTTAGGTCTTTTTTCATCCACTTCGAGGTTTCGACTTCATTTTTATTATGTTCTTTCGGGTTTATTCTCATCAAATCCTGCAAAAAATAAGAGTTGATTTATCGCTTGGTATTTGTAATATAATTTACGGGATTGGAAAAGATGCCGTTTCAAAGGTACCGAACAACATATCTTAAATTGATGTGTTTAAATTAATTGTTTGCATAGTAACTGCACTGTTGTCATTTAGCGAATTTGTCATTTAAGGACTCGAATCAAATACCCTTCAACGAAGTAATATTGAAAGTGGTTGGCAATTAAATAAAATAAAGATTAAGGGGTCTGGCGGCCCACATTCTCTTTGTGCTGTTCATAACTGAAGTCTGAAGTGTAAAGACGCTTCGTTCGGAGTCGAGGGATTCGGAGTCAACTCATTGGAAATATCTCATTTCAGTCGACAGGGTGTAATCGTGAACATGAGTTATTATAAATTCCAAGCGTTCATTCCAGCCGGTTTTCACATTATGGTCGACATCAGATCAGAGAGAATTAATTTAATATCACAGTTGAAAAACGACTCAGAAGGGCTACGGGTCTGAATTCAGCACCGACGGGCTTCGTGCTGAACCGACTTATAAACTGACAAAGTGCGCTTGAAGTTTGAACAAGGCCCAACTATTCATTCTAAGGATGATTTTAATCGATTGTGCCATAAAACCACGGCTATAGCCGTGTCCTGTTTCTGTAGTGAAACTTGATAATGCTAGTGGCGGTGCATTAAACATATTTTTTCGAAGATGTTTTTGAAGCCTGGCAATATCTCTAGCATGGGTCATGGGTGTCTCTGCTCTCACAAAGCCGTGGGATACCTGGCAAAGATTTAGGCACAAAATAAAACTCAGCGTAGCTCCTTATTGCCCTTTCTCCCTGTACAGTCCCGTCTCAGCCGGCTTCCTGTCTCTTCGAGCGACTGCCAGCTGACGTGAACGTCTTCATTATATTTATTTTTATTGAACATCCGTAGTAGCCGTTCCTCTATACCATTGGCCGAAGCCAAAAGGCTATTCCTGCACAGAGTCACACAATGATGGCGTTTGAAGTGGGTAAAATACAAAGCATACATACAGTTAAAAGTATGAAATGAACATAGGAAATGTTATCAACATTCTGGCATCACATCAGTAATCAGCCCATCAGGGTGCGATCGTCATCGTCACCAGACGCCAGTCGCCTCTTCAATGCACGCTTAAACATTGGGATAGGCATGATAGTAAACTCAGTTTCATCACTGAGAGAGGGTGGAGGCAGCTCTGTCCGGTTGTCACGCTGCTCCCTGACCGCTCTGTCCGGCTGTCACGCTGCTCCCTGACCGCTCTGTCCGGCTGTCACGCTGCTGCCTGACCGCTCTGTCCGGCTGNATTCCATGAAGAGACAGCATTGTCGTGATCGCTGACCTTCCCGTTAAACCTAAATCTTGAGACAGAGCCTGACAGCGCTAAATCCTGAGACAGAATGTGGATGGAGTCGAGAGCTTGAGCAACGTTGTTACAACATCACCGACCAAGAGCAGAGTTGGAGATAACACAAATAAATAAATTATTGTGGCAAAAAATGCGATATGTCCGTAGTAGTTACAGCTGCAAAAATGACACATTTAAAATAAGTAACGGAAATTTGATGATGATGAGGGTAAGAACAAAGGTGGTGGGGAAATGTCCCCGCCGAACTGCAGCCAGCTGAAGACAGGGAAAGCAGAAACTTCCAGACCAGCAGAGCAGAGCCTGAGACAAGGGCACCGCCGCTGCAATTGTCCTCCGCTGGTTCACCGGTTACGGCCCAGCCGATTCCATTTCCTTAATAGTTGCCTATCTGATCAATTGTTAACGCTCGACTGAGGGGCACCCCTCGGGCGCGACCCAAGGAGCCGCCTGGAGGAAATGAGAGGGAAAGATTATCACCGGCAGACAGCGGGGTAGGCGCACCCGGCGGCGCCGCCAACGAGAACGGCACGAGCCATTTTCCGTCCGGAATATAAAGAGATATTGTCGCAGAAAACAATCATCGACGCCCAGACTGCACGACCGACGACCGCAGGTGACCGAGTCGGGAAGCCAGCGATTCAGCCGTGACAGCAAGAAAGACAGTTCATCGGCCAAGTATCAGAGTGTCAGGACGGAACTGTATGCACGCATCTGCAAGCATACCATCAACTGAGACAGTTAACGTAAATTGCAGTCCTGGAAAATGTTCACTCGCATCTCAGCAAAATGGGATTTTTTCCTTCTTCATATTGCGTGCATTGCATTCCACGTAACGCGCAAGAAGCCTCAATTCCGCCTATCTTACTCAATAACCCAGGTTCAATAAATTTGAAGCCAGTCCCGGGGAAAACAACCATAACGTGGCAACAACCCGACCTGGCACTCTGCTTCCTGTCCCATTGATGACGCCTCGACGTGGCGAATAAGTCACGCGCTCCATCTCTTTGCAATCAAAACCTGCTGCCTAGTCCTAATCCGCGAGCGGCGCAGTGGTGTCAGGTGGCGGCGTGGCCCCCGGGCGGCGGTGTCGGCCACTGGACTAGGATGCTGTGTGTCTGGCAGCAGAGCACGCCGGCCATCAGCCGGGCTCGATACAGATTAGAGCCGGGCCTGTGTAAACGACTCAGTGGCGGCAGCTGGTCTGGCGGAGACTCCCACCCCAGCACCGCACAACGCCGCACTGGGCTGACGGATGGCCCCAACCAGTGGAGACGCACATCTGGTGTGGAGTTTGGAACTCAACAGCATGACGTGTTTTTACCACGAGAACGAAGTCGTTAAACTGAACGAATGACTGCAGCTTTGAAGCTGCAATTCACGACTCTGGGTGAAAAGTGGATATTCCAGCTAATCCCACCGCCTCTTCGTCACGCGTGCTAGTCACCTCCGTCAGAGCGCAGACACACGGCTGGGGCTCACACATAGCAATTGCGAGCGACTGATGGCTGACTCGTACTGCAAGCAGTGAGAGTCACTCGGCACTCTCACTACATGGGCACCAGTTCTGTCACCAGCTGCAGCTCCTCAATGCATCTCTAATGGTCTCACTACACGGTGCGTTTCTCGTCCAGTTGGAACGGTTTGATCCAGCGCAGCCTGAGCCGGTCCTTGATGGTCTGCCGGCTGACTCTGAGGTGTTGGTCGGCTGGAGGCGGGGCCTGCTGCACGCACAGCATAGGGTTCCTCACCACCCGACCGTCCTGAAACACAGCGAACACGCAGACAGACAGTCAGAAAGACACGACACACAGGCACAGTCGAACGGGTTAACGTGTGGATAACAGCCGAGAAGGCATGGGGAATGACGGGTAACCTGACCCGATTTGAGGGTCAAAACCATCCAACTTGAGGTAAACTGCCGCCAGTCATTGGCCCGGCGTGTTCTGTCACAGTGTACATAGATCACACAGCCAGCGGCGGCGGCGGCGGCCGGACTTTAGCCGCGCTGTCTGTCTCTGTTAACGACGCCCCGGGGCGCACGTCTGTGCGTCACGAGCCGGCCGACCGGAGGCCATTAGCTATCTCCCCTCCGGCGGCCATCGCCACCGGTCGCAGTAATTGGCGTCATTCGTCTTACGCTGTGTGACCGGCCGGCGGCTGACCGGCGGGGCTCCTCAGCCATCACCGGAGGTCGGCAGGTCAGCCCCCTGACGCGTCAGGTGTCACCGGGCGGCGGCTGACCGGCGGGGCTCCTCAGCCATCACCGGAGGTCGGCAGGTCAGCCTCCTGACGCGTCAGGTGTCACCGGGAGGCGGCTGACCGGCGGGGCTCCTCAGTCATCACCGGAGGTCGGCAGGTCAGCCTCCTGACGCGTCAGGTGTCACCGAGAGGCGGCTGACCGGCGGGGCTCCTCAGCCATCACCGGAGGTCGGCAGGTCAGCCGTCCAGGTCAGCCCCCTGACGCGTCAGGTGTCACCAGTGCCGGTAGGTCAGGTCAGGTCGAGGGGGGCAGATGTCATCTTCTGACGTGTCACCTGTCACCATGGGCGCCAGGTCAGGACGGGACTCGGCGCGGTAACAGCCGCCGCCTCTGGACTCTCTATATATCATGACAGTTGTCACTGGGGGTCGGCAGGTCAAATGAAGTCCGAACGGACGGGATACGTTGTGTTGATGGCGCGATGCACGACTGAGAGCTGAACTGAGTCCCAAGAGGGTCAGTACAGCGGCGTGCTATCGACATCCAAGTCAGCCAAGTTCAAACTACTAAACCAGCCGAAATCCCCGCCTGCACAGCCCGGCCGTATACGTCAGTGTTGTACCGACGATGCCCGGGCAGCCCGCAGTCACTGCCCGGCGGCAGTGGCCGCGGACACATCGGTCGTGGCTGACGGATTTCCGTGGGGAGACGGCCCCGGGAGCACTGTGTCTATAAATCGCGGCCGGAGCTGGAGAGGGGACGCCGGTCTTACTGAGCGGAGAGCACGTGCCGCCATAACTCTGCGCCATCCGACAAATGAGCCGGCCCGCTCACAAATTACAGGTGGTCCCGGATGCTGTCAGAAGCTGGGCAGCTGAGTGGCCCGCGGATGTTATAAGTTAGCAAAGCAGCTCTGGGTTCAGAAATAACACAATAACCACCGGAATAATTGGCTGCAAAAATCTGGCAAATCGAGGCGATTTTATTTGTGATCGATATTGATGACAGGACAGTTTCGTTTATTGCAAACGATCCGCGTCCGCCTCTAATTGACAGTGATGCACTGGCCTCGTGTTGGCATAATTCGATTCCGTACCGCCGAACGAAAAAGCTTTCGGTGATAATCTGGGTTCCGGGTGCTCAGTCGAAGGCTAGCCTTATCTCGCACAGCACACGGTGTCGTGCGTTACATTGTGTCATCACCCATTTATCGTTGATCGACGGGAGCTTTTGTGCCATTCCACCGATACTGGTTGACTTCGGGAGAGACACACTGGGGTAAGGCGTAATGCCAATGAAACACCCTGTCCGTCTGCTAATGACCTGGGCTCCGAGCGTACTGCCTCTAGAATCTTACGGCACTGGAGGGGGCGGCGTGCGAGTTGTAACACAATTTGACTATCCGTACAGTTTGCATTGGCACGTTCGGTTTTGCCACCCCCCGCCCCTCCCAACCACACACACACGCAAAACACAACACGTCGTTTCTGGGTGGACCTGTTCTTTCTGGTTCACGGCTTCCTGATATTTATAATTATTTCCTCGCGCTGCTAGTGGTGTGTCAAACGTTAGCTTTGACACGCCTGTGGACTTTCAAAACATTCGCTTACGCCCGTCGTTTAATGCGTGGCAATGCCAGTGGTGCTGCGCCATCATAACATGTTGTGTGAATTTTGGCAGGCTTTCGACTCGGCTGTTGACATTACATCATCGGTTTGTCCTGTTATGGGGAAAAAATCGCTGTCCAGACCTGACTAATTATTTCACAAATCGTACGAACGAATGCACATAGTCATTTGGCCCGCATCACATGCTGGATTCCGAGAAAGGTTACTACATATTTACCAAAGAGATACTAGTTCTGGAACATTTGGCCGATTTCCTGGCCATTTCATGTCAACACGGCACTGACGTGCAGTGTGTATCAAAGTCACAGGACGGTGACCGGCAACAGAGCAATCCGATGAGCAGCCGATGAGTTCCACTTCCACCGCTTTTTCCGCCCACTTCACCGCCAGTAGATCCGGCTGTCCTCACAGGCACCGCTGCCGTTGCCGCTCTGATCAAAGCGGGGCCGATAGTTCAGCGCTGAATGCCGGGCTGCGCGTCAGGTTCGCCGAGGCACGCCTGGACGGCGGCTGATGGGCGATCGGCGGTGAGGCACGATTGCCAGCACTCAGCTGCCTCCTCCACGGCTTAGATCGGTTCACAGCCGGTACAGAGCCAAGTGCCCACTTCAGAGAGGTGTCGCAAATGAGAGCGCGCGCCGTGGCGCCACAGGGGCTCAACGGTGTGTCGAGTTCACGCCGACCCCATTCGAGGATGCCGGATGGTGCGCCGGCTTACACCGGTGGTGATGGCTACAATGGCAGCTTTTAGTCGAGAAATGCAGTCAATGCAGCACAGGTTGGCGGTAGCGACATCAAATGTCGGGCTCGACTCGCACAATTTGTTACTGGGGCGTTCCTTTCCCAAATAGTCTGCAAACCAGAGCACAACGGCTAAACGCGAAATCAACGTCCTATACAACATTAACTGTCCAGTTAAGGACATATCAAAGACAGATGTCCACGGAGCTGGCGTGCGTCACCTTCTTAGCAGCGTCGCCAATGAGCCTTCCCAGTCGTCTTTTGGAGGAGCCCGCACCGTTCTGCGAAGGTGATGGGGTCGCACCTTGATGAGGACGTGTGTTCCGACGCGCACATGAGCACCAGCTCGGAGCCTTCATACCTCGGGGATAAGTCCCACTACTTTTTAACACAGGAACCACACGGCCGCGGCGCCCGTGTAAGCCCGTGGAAACTAGCCTCGACTGAAATAACGGGCAGAGCGACGCACAACTGGAAGGTTTAGCCGAGACATACAGCAATACATGAACGCATTGGCACGGTGTCTGAGTGGCAAATAGAGGACGCAGTCCGAGTCACTGAACTATGGTGCCCGTCTAGAGCTGCAGGCCGCTGAATTATCACCTCATCGACTAATCATCGGAATAGTACATATGTCAACTGCTCCGGATAATTAGCCCCCGGGGAGGCGTGACAACTTCACCCGAGGCGATTTTGATGTCACCGAAGTTAGCAACATTGCATGCCAGTTATGGACCACAGTAAGCAAGCTCACTACTTCCGAATGCAGGAGCATCTGACTCGCCTGAATGAGCGACGACCTTAGTTGCGTGTGAACTACTCGCTGCTCTTTGTGAATTCCGTCGTGCAAATCCATTTGAGGGACGGAGCGGCTCAAGAACTGTGGATCCGCGCAGGAGGGAAGATATTCGGTGATTAACAACAACTTCGCGTATAAAAAGAACGCCTCTGGAAGCCTGCCCGGGCTCATGGACGGATGAAAGGAAACATATCAATGTATACATGGGAGAGCAACTTCTTCTCGAGAAATGGGGATAGCCAAGCCACTGCTAGTTGTATCGGGGTTCCGAAATACCTGTTATTCATTCCCCACTCTAACGGAGCTACTGTTCATTAATCGAACCCTACACTCACAAAAAGATCGGAGTTTTGCCGGCCAATTTCCGATGAGGTGAGCGCGAGTGCGAGTGAGGGACCAACGTTGGTTCTGCACAGCGGGAGAGCAGACGAACGAAATGCACTTAAGACCATCAGCTCTGAGATACTCTGCAGAAGATTTGCACGCGCTGTGCTTGTGATAGGACAGGACGGCCAGTCAGGAAATTGCCGTCCGACCCGATGACGCCGGGACGGACACCAGTGGCTGGTCAACTCTAGCGCACGCCGGGACCGGGAGACTGGGGAACGCCAGTACAGCAACCGGTTCTCTTAGGGAGGACGGGGGGAACCCTCCTATTGGGTGACCGGACGCCAGTCAGTCCGACCCGCGGACGAAAGCGACAGCCAGGTGCAGCGCGACCCGGGAATACGGGTGTTGGAAATCGAGACTACCGTTACACAGGTCCCGACCACGGCAAGTTCTAGTCCTTGTCTCTTAATCGACCATTGGGTTTGGTGCTTCCATATCTTCCCATGCAAACACCATTATGGGGCGACTACGCTCAGTTGGATTAGACAACTCCCGGACCGTCATGCGACCGGTGTACTCGCCAGTTTATCGGAACCAAAGTCAATTGGAGTTATAGGGCCCGACCGTCGGGACCGGCTGAGCCGGGCCGCTCCGTGTTGAGGTCACTGGGGACGCCAGATTCCACCGACCATAGTGTGCAAATTCGACACCGACACCGGGACACGAGGACGGACGGCATGTTGGCGAGGCGGATGTAACCGCGGGGACTCGATAGGCGTACGCTGACGCCAGTCTTTAGGGGCGACCCGGACTCCAAGAGGTTACGTGAGCTCGCCAATCAAGACGGTGAACGGCCGAGACCGGACAGGAACGCCCAGTCAGCCGACCCGGAGCGGAAGAGCGGGACGATGGGGTTGCCCAGTCAACCGCGTACCCGGGAACCACGACCACGGAGGCCAGTCAGGCGACCGGACCTTCATGGTGAGTCGTCCCCACTAGGAGCGATTTCGTTTTTAAACCACTAGTTGCTCACTGAAACTGTGGGGGACTCGGACACTGCCAGATTCCCATGCGAGCGCGCGGAACCAGTATGCGGGAGGCGTAATGGTCGATAGATATCAGACTCATTCCTGAGGAAGTGATTTCTCCCTTCGAGTAACCTATTGAACCGCTTTAAAAAAATGGCCTTTTTAAAACATATACTTTCCTTCTTAAATCTGTGGGAAAAATGTATAAATTAGTTGCAATCTTCAGGTAATAGATGCGCGGAGGGCGTAAAAGAACCACTGCAACAACATTCCCTATTGAACCTGCTAGGTTTTTACAAGGTGAGTTTTTGATGACTTCTTTGTGGGAGGAAATAAGCTATTGTCTATTGCCTTTTGACGATTGGAATCCCGATTGCTTGCGTCTATAAACCTCGTCATGGTTCTCTCGTGCGGTATTTGATGCGTCAGAACGTAGGAAAAGTCGCGACTAGTGCCATAGACTCAATGGTCTTGATATCGGGTAAATAATTATTAGATAACCCTTGTTTTTGTTCCTAAATGTTCTGTATCAAAACTATATATAATGTTTTAGAACATATTCTGTTAAGGTATGCAAAACTCCTCCTACCGTAGAATGCGCCTATTTATAACATATTAAATTAGGAAAACAGGAAAATTCAGGGCTGAGCTTCTACAAAAAAAAAACTTAGGCCGGCTGAGCGTAGACATATTCGCTTTTAAGTAAAATCAAAAATCCAATCCAAAACTCACTGATTTGCCCACTTCCTCGTCTAAGTTGGACGTGGCTTAACCAATTGGGGGAGCGAGGGACTAGGGAGAGAGCCCCCACTTCAACTGAAATAGAAAATAACAGAGTACGGACCACCTATCAGGAGTTCAACACATATCTAATAGTGATTCAGAGCAATGCATGCAGGCGCTAAAAACCACCAAATAACCGTATACCTCTAGACATGTCGAAAATGGGTCTCTAACCAGCGCAAAGAGGCTGTTATGGGTTCAAAGGTGCTAAATCTGGCACTCTTGGTTTCGGCTATATTAGTGTTTCCGAGCGCCGCGACCACCAAAAACCGCTATCACCGTCCCTGTACCAGTGCAAGTTAGTAGTTAGAATAAGAGGCTGTCCATATCCCTACACCAGACGGTGATAATCCGGCACTTATCGTTCCCCATCACAGATCTGCGTCCGCTCACACAATCACGAAGAAACCCAAGTTGATGAGGACGCACTGGTAAATTAGATGTGACCGGCGCGACGCTACCCTGGCGAGCTGCGTGTTCAGCCACGGTTGAGATATCAATAACTAGTAGTTATCCGTGAGACCGCCAAGCTCAGGCCAACCTCACGTGCCTGACAAACTAGAAGGGCACCGGCCCAGTCACGATGGCGATCCCGGTAGATGGTCTCCGGTGTGACAGAAAACTGTGACGTCTAGTCGCAGCAGTTGGGGTGAGGAGACGCCAATCTGGCGACGCCGGGAGCCGTCCGTCCCAGCCGGCCGTCAGGCTTATCATGACAGGAGCATCGCGGAGCGAGCGCGAGTCCCTGTCCGACCGGCCTATGCTCATCGTCCGATCGACCCTCGACCGTCTCGTGGACGGACGCTCATTCCAGGCGACCCCCGCGGGACCCGACGGGACGATTCCCTCAGTCAGGTAGCCCGCGACCCCGGGACCGTTCCCGGTGACGGGACGCCCAGTCATGCGACCCAAGGACCGGCGGGTACGGACGACAGTCAGGGGGGGTCCAGACCCGGGACCGGACGGACGCCGCAGGGGACCTCGGGACCCGCGACGGAGCTCAGTCAGGTCCGACCGGACCGACGGACGGCCAGTTTCCAGTCCCGACCCGGCGACCCGGTTATCGGAGCGCCAGTCAGCCGAAGCCTCGGGACCGGACGGACGCCAGTCAGCGACCCGGACCTGTGGGAGGAGGATTGCTCGACGTGTTGGTACGCCATGTGCGAGGCGATACCCGGCCGGGCGGGGACCGTGCGGTCGTGCGTCCAGTTCAGCCACCCGGGCCGTGGACGGGTACGTTTCTCATGGTTCAGAGATGCCGACCGAGGGAGTGTCCGGGTACGGACGCAGTCGCAGGCGACCCGGGACCGAGACGGGACGCCAGTCAGGGGAACCCGGGACGACGGACGCCAGTCAGCCGACCCGGGACCGGACGGACGCCAGTCAGCCGACCCGGGACCGGACGGACGCCAGTTAGGCGACCCGGGACCGGACGGACGCCAGTCAGGCGACCCGGGACCGGACGGACGCCAGTCAGCCGACCCGGCCGGAGACAAATGAATGCAGATTTTATCGCTGAATTGGCCCAACTTCCGAAACGATTTCCAGAGCAAGTTCTCTGAATGTTCTCTGATTGAATGGGGCCCGGCCTCATTAAAAAGGCTTAACAATGTGATCAGTTCATGTTGCGGAACTGTCAAGATGGAGGAAGAGATGGATGTCCAGCAGCAACTGATTTAAGAAGTGAACCTTGATAACGGTGAACAGTTTCATTTCGCCGAATCGTTTGATTTCGATAGCTCTGAAAAGGTCCAGAAACTTTCTATTGGAAATGAATGACGTCGTCGCCAAACAAGTACGCTCGGGGAAATACCGATGAAGACAGCACAAAATGCAGCCGAAAATAGTCACACCATATTTTGGCCAAAATATTTTAAAGGGGAGTGTGTCTACTGACATCGCTTATTTGAGGTTATGACACTAGTTTATAGAACATCATTTCATTAACTGAACCATGCCTTTCACCTCTACAGATGCACACTGAATCGTGATGATATTCCAAAGACCCCAGGAACTGGCTGGTAGCAAAAAGTTATCGAGTAGATCCCACAGGGCTTACCACTACTAAGAGCATTGCTAATATATAAATATCAATGCAAATCTGCTAGTATATTGTTAGTACCGGCCAATAGCATTTCGAAGAAAAAGACAAAATCGTGATCGCTGATAGCAGCTGCCGAACAGAGCCTCGACGGCCATTTGCTTTTCGACGGTTTGTTAACATTGTTCATATGGGCTGTTTAATATTTATAGTCTTAGGTGCGCCGTTTTGCATAACATCTTCTTTCGACTGATTCTAGTGGCGATCATTTGAACGATATCGAAACAACAAATAAGCACAAATAAATTAAGAGAAAATTAAACTAAAGGGGCTCCAGATGTGAATTGTATTGTACACAACAGTCAAACCAATAGCTTTGTACCGTAATAAAACATATTGTTTGATGTTTAAAAACAGTAGACACACTCCCTTTGAATATATTTCACCATTTGGAAGTCATGCTCAGCTCATTTCAGTCACATTCGCCTATGCGCGTGAATTATGTTGATCACGTTATAAACACAGTACAAATATCTCTCAAACGCGTGACACCGGGGAGTTGTTCGCCTTACCACAGAGTGGATGCCGAGCTGTCGGCACGTGTCCTTCACCCAGTAGGGCTCTCCCTTGAGCGGGGCGATCAGCTCGATCCTGTGCAGCTTGGCAGGCGTCACAGGCGGGTCCTGCTCGTCAGTCACACTGCGGAGACAGGCGACATGGTAATATGTATGTCACGTGTGCCTGGATCTGCAGGATCCAGCTGATATCTGGATCTCTGTGTCCTGTGTCCCGGGATCCACATGGGACAGCAGATCCAGGTACACGATAAGCCGAGGGATCCACAAATATTCCAGATCCTGATATATTTTATGCCGAGGGACCCAATGGGATCCCAGATCCAGCTTCAAGATCCAGGCACGCTGGTAGGTACCTACTTCTTTCTAATTTGATCATATTCAAAAAACAATTACGATAAATGATTCTGATAGGTACACCGTACTATGCAATTTGCAAGTACAAATTATATACATAGTATATACTACATACACAAATTAGAGAGCATAAATTTTGGTGACGGTCCCTGCATCTGTGTTTCAAGATAAAAAGGCTTGTTTTATATAGAGATCCACTGATATCCCCGATCCTGAAGCATTTTACGCCGAGAGATCCAAAAGGATTCCATATCTGCATGCATTTTACGCAGAGGGATCTACTGGGGTCCAATATCGTCACATATTTTATACCGAGGGATCCACTGGGATCCCAGATCCAACTTTGGGATCAGGGCCCAGACACAAGTCTGGTCACGTCATATGTGATACAGATAACAGAGATGACGTCATACTGTAACACGTGTCCCACAGACAAACAGAAAGGCGATGTGATAACGCATGATTGTAATTGTGGGGGTCACACGAGTTTCGGTATACGGTACACGGCAGAGAGCGATGATATTCACTTGGTGTCGCACTAGATCGTGGCTGAATGTGATGTGGCGTCATGGCGTCATCGACGCTCGTCCACCACGTATTATTTAGCAATATGCATAGTTCCTTTCATATTGACAGTCTAACGTTCAGTTTATTATTTCTTGGAAACTGAAACAGACAGCGTTTTCCACCATCATTTCGGCATTGGTCGGTTATCATTGCAAATAGGTTTCCTGGAACACAGTGCATGTAAACTAAGTTCAGCGAATCTGTAATGCAGAAACAGCAATATTATGCATTGGAAGACATGTGGATGGGCTCAGAAGATCATTTCATCTCGAATTCCTGATTTGATGATTGGGAATAGCATCTGTTGTTTCTAGAAACATCGCAGCCGAGATTCGAGACAGATGGCCGTCAGCTGAGACTGAGTTCGGGGCTGGGGCTGGGGCTTTCATATCTGTCAATATGGGTCTGGGGCCGGAGACCGGGGCCGGGGCTGGGGCCGGGCCGGGGACGAGACGGGAAACGGGCCGGGGACGGGGACCGGGGACGGGGAACGGGGACAGGGACGGGCGGGGGCGGACGGGGGACGGGGAACGGGGACGGGGACGGGACGGGGACGGGACGGGACGGGGACGGGGACGGGGGACGGGAACGGGGACGGGGACGGGGACGGGACGGGGACGGGGACGGGACAAGGCTGGGGCTGGGGCTGGGGCTTGGGCTGGGTCTGGTCTGGGTCTGGGTCTGGGTCTGGGTCTGGGGCTGGGGCGGGATGGGGCTGGGGCTGGGGCGGGCTGGGCTGGGGCTGGGGCGGGGCTGGGGCTTTGGGGCGCTGGGGCTGGGGCTGAGGGCTGGGGGTGGGGCTGGGGGCTGGGCTGGGGCTGGGCTGGGGCTGGGGCTGGGCCTGGGCCGCGGCTCTGGCCGAGACATTGGGCCGGTCTCTGGCTGACTTAGCGGCCTGTCGCCGTGGTGGCGGCGGCGGTCCGCCTTTAGTGAGAGCTGCGTGTGACGCCGGCTGTCGGTGATGGCTCAATCGGCCTCCCGGGGCGCCCCGGTGGAGAGACGCCGACTGGCACACACGCACTCGCCCCCACCCAGATGTCGCACTACACGACTCGTTCAGAGTTCAGAGCAGCCCAGCTCAGCATAGAATCTCACTCGCGGAGGGAAAGTCTTGCCTAGTCGACAAGGATAGACACACAATTTAGCACGGAAGCATGCATGATACACGCAATACTGGCAGGACAATATAATGTTGACGCGCATAATTCATCTATGATCATCACAGTTACTGTATCGCGTCTCGCGGCGGACAGCGGTGGGTAGTACATGCTATCGTGTCATGTTATCTGTTAAATTTACCGTGGGTAGTATCTGAAGCCGTGGTACTGGATGCCGCCGTCCTCCATGATGGCCCCTCTGGAGACGTCCGGCCGGCGGGACACGGCCACGGTCAGCCGCTCAGACTTGGCCAGCCGCTCCGTGTTCAGTGGCAGCTTGGCGCGAGGAAAGCGGCGCTGCAGCGGCGCGCTGGTTGTCAGCGGCCGCCGTGAGATGGCAGCACTGCCGACCCGCCAGGCGGCGCTGGCCACGCTGCCCAGACTATGCCAAGTCATGCTAGTTCGCAATAAAGCCCTGGGGACAGAATGAGACGTAAACATGTTGGGAACGCTAGCGACGATCTTATTGGGAGGACGAGTGATAAGTAAACTAGCATTTGCCATCCGAAACAGTGCACGCCTTAGTGACAGGACAAGAGCTGAAAATCATTAAAATTATACAATGATTACATTGAATGCAACATAAATAGCCACGGCTAGTTGTAATCTGATAATCAAAATACATGATTGGTCATGACGAGGAAAATGAAAAGGAAGGGGACCCAAATAGTGAAATGCTGAGAAAACTCAGCAGCCGTATTCACTCAAACAATACAAGGAGCGATCTTGTAACATTCCTCATCATATGTCAAAGTTGGAATTTTCGTAAAGATCATATAAGGCCAGTACGATAAAACCTCTCGTCCAGACAAGACGTCCCGTAATCAACCATATCTGAACACCCAGTCATCACCCAGTGTTCTCCCCAGACAGACTCCAGGGTCCAGTTCATCGTTCGAGCTACGTTCCCCGCGAAACTCGTGCCACATTAGAGCTGGATATTTATTGGTTGTAGGACCGGGCACATGATGAGTGGCAGAGCGCCGTCGCTGCAGCGGTGGACGGGAAGCCTCAGCTCAGGCGCGGCACCACTGACTGACTGTGGCCGATAGGTGACCCGCGGGACACCGGGCCACACTGACACAACAACGGCAGCACGGTCTCTCCAGCAGAGCAGCCACAGCGGAGGCAACATCGGCAGCTCACGGCGGAAGAACAGCAGCGCAAGGTAATCAGGAGGGAGAGTCAGAGCAGCGCCCTCATTCACTGGCACTGGCCAGATCCGGGCACCAATTGTCAACACATCAACCAGCTCATGTGTGTTCTCGTCACATGCATGGCAGGCTGATAGTTGGTAATTCTTACGCAAAAGTTGATAAAGCAAAATTAATCGCAAAAGCGAAACATTCCGATATTGTCTAAACTAGAACAGTTTCTCTATCAACTAAAATAAAAGGCATTTGCAGTATTGTCAACGCGGAGATGATTTGAACGATTGTAGCCAATACCATACCGAATAAGCCGTGATTCTCAATACATATCACCAAAGAAGAAAACATGTTTATTCTCATGTTCATTTGGTGAATAAATATCACCAAATAAACATAAAAAACCTGAAGTCGCCTAATTTCACAAACTGTTGCGAAAAACATGGCATGAAATATCAACTGCTAATATAGTCAGAAACCAGCAAGTGAGGTCAGAGCATGTGGTTTCATACGGCCTACGACCGGCATTTAAACCCCTACTGGAGTCGCATAGTTAAACTCCGCCGACGAAAACAGGCCATTAACAGCCAGAGTTGGTGTGGGACGTCTCCGTAGTAAATCGGACATGGAATTGGACAACAGCGCGCCTGTTCTCACTGGCAATCAGCCAGCGCTGCCCATCACGCAAACAGCACACACACGCTCCAATCCGACGGTCGCCAGGTGGCAGACTGAACACAGGCGTCACACCACCTCGCACATCACGCCGCCAGGCAGCTGCGGCCAATCACACCGGGTACCATCAGCCGTCCCGGCGGCCAACACTTCACTGTCGCGTCATCAGCTTCAGCACGCCGCTAGTGCGAAACTTGCACGTCCGGGAGCGGTCACCAAATGGCCGGCGCCAGTCCGGATAGCCGCGCACACCACTCACCGGGTATCGCAGCCGCGGCCAGAGCAGCGCGCGTCTGCCGCGAGCCTTCCCAGGGACGCGTCACTGATCGTCACACGGCCGTGTGCGTCGCACACAGCCGCCTGGCGCTCTTCCTCGGAGCGGCGCGCGCCGAGTGCGGTCCTCGGAGCGTTCCCCGGAGCGGCGCGCGCCGAGTGCGGTCCTTGCGGTCACCACGCGCGAACGCAGCGCCGCCACGCACTCACCGCGGTGCGTACAGGCGCACGTACTCGGACACCTTGCGCTCGAAGCCCTCGCGGTCGCGTGCGTAGTGTTCGGCCGCCTCCGTGTTGAGTGGGTCGTCGAAGTTGAGCAGGTCGGTGAAGAGCGAGTTGAGGCCCCAGACGACGTCCTTGAGTTTGCGAGTCGGCGCCCAGCCCATGCCGTCGTACGAGTTCTGACGCAGCAGGCTGAGACAGACGGCGCCGTCCTCTGCGATGTTGGGGTGCCACAGCCGCGTGCGACAGCGCACCTCGGGCGGCGCCAGGTTGTACTCCTCGCCGACGCTGATGCTGAAGACGAAGGCGCCGCGCCGCCAGTACCCCTCGTCCGGCCGCACGGTCAGCACAAACTCGTGCAGCGCGTCCGGCCGCGGGAACTCCACCGAGCACGTGGACACCAGGTTCTCGTGCATCTCCTGCACCTCCTTGGTGAGCAGGCGGTCCCGCATGGCGGCGCGGCGGCGCGGCTCAGCCGGCGCGCCGCTCGTCGGTCCGCCCACCGTCGCCTCACCACGCTTCTGCAGCAGCTTCTTGCTCAGCGAGATCATGGCGCCGCCTGCGGGCACAGGCGAGCGGTCAGGCTGGCGCGGGCGCCGCAGGCGGGCCTGGAGGCAGCGGCACACTGCTGACCTCCTCCTCCCCAGCTGTACTCGGCACACAGACGATCAACCCACTGCACAGTATCCGCAGCTAACACATCTCCTCTCCGCAACACACGTCAACCTACCACACCAGCGGCCAGCAGTCTGTCTCCTCTCCGCAACATACGTCAACCTACCACACCAGCAGCCAGCAGCACAGTCTGTCTCCTCTCCGCAACACACGTCAACCTACCACACCAGCAGCCAGCAGCACAGTCTGTCTCCTCTCCGCAACACACGTCAACCTACCACACCAGCAGCCAGCACAAGCCATGCGGACCACCAACACCACAAATGCAACTTCATCTATAAAGGTCAGGTTGTTGATTTCCTCAGCATAATCACTGTGTAAAATGCAAGCTTATCACCTATGCGATCGACCTGCTTAACCTACCCATCATTAGCCAACCTTTCAAGGCCAGATATTAGCGGTCATACATCGCTCCTTCGCCTTGATTGACGAGTACACGCTGCCACTGCTGTTCACTTCTCTAGTTCATCCAGGCGCAAAGTGACCTTTGATGTCGACGCGCCCCAAAACCCCAAAGAATTCAACCTAGTCGTCCACACCTGCGAGCATGGGAAGCTTGTGTGGGGGCCCCTTCAACAGGGCCTGACCAGAACTAGTCGAGAGGTCAGAGAAGAGCGGGACCCGCATGGTGACCAGCCTACGGGCTCTTCTAACGATGTAAGGCTGAAGGGCCCTGGGAGTTACCATCTCTCTACATACAGGCGCAGAGCGGAGACATCGTCAAACGTATCAGATGTTTCACAGTGGTGTTGATGTGGACCCGGCCAATTACTTCACTCTTGCAACTGATGGTACCACAAGAGGCCACCCCAACAAGCTTCGTAAATACTCGCAACATGCAGTCAGGAGGTCGGCCTTCGCCATCAGGGTAGTCAACACGATGAACGGCGCTGCGCCGCCAAAAGTCGTCTGTTCTCCCACTGTGAAACTCTTTCAAGGCTAGACTCGATGCCACTGGCTCACTTCCAGTACACGGTACCGGATACTGATTGAGTTAGTACGGAACACATGAGCTCGATGAGAGCGAGACCTCAAAACCTTACTGCCTTTAAAAAAAAATCTGATCAAAGTAAGGTAAGGTATATTATTCTGCTCCCTTCATTTCCAAAAAATTAACTGTTCTCCTACAATTATAGATAATGTCCGACTGTGTTATAAAAAATAACATGAGGCAACTTCCATTGATAATACCGCCGTCCGCCCTCTGATGAGCGGAACTTGAACTATACTTAACCAGTGTGGCACGGCTAACGGTTTGTACACAATAGTACACAAATGACCATCATTTGGCTCCTCAGACACATGCTGTTGACCGGGGGGGGGGGGGGGGTCAATCAGCAGATATTCAACTTGTTATGTGGTACATATTTTTTCTGTAGCATACTATTTCTTGAAGCACCAACTTTTTTATTTAAAATCCAAAAAACAGCATTAAAAAAATCTAAACTGTAGCGCCACCTATATATACGTTATCAATGTGAACCCCAGCAAAAACACCATATAGCACAGTAAGGGGTTTAGCAGTAAACATAAAAATATATCCTTCACACCAAATTGAAAAAGTCTTTAAGTCACAAACCACAATCCCTTGACAGGTGAGTACCTTGGTAATATGACAAATAAAAAATGTAAAAATGCAGTCTATATGCATATATCATCCAGCAGAGTGGACTGGTTAGCACTAGTCTTATCTAACTATCTTATCTATCACCATATCTATCTTATCTAACAATGTTGGAGCAAAATATTTCTGAAGGAACATCTTTAATTTAAACATATGTATGTATAATAATGTATATAATTTGATTTGAGGGCACACCCAGACTGCAAAGTGTGGCACAGGAGTCGACAAGGCACACCAGCCCATGACAAAAATATGCGCCAACTCGGACCAAGAAGGCCAAAAATATCCACCAGTCTGCACCAAATCAGCCAAAGACCACACAACCAGTTAGAAGCCCGAGATACAAACACCCTAGTGGGTCAGAATCAAGAGACATTTCTTCAGCACAGTTACTAATGTTTGAAAAGCAACTGTTAAGCTTTGTTTTTAAATTAATCTGCCCTGTGCGATATTGCCCACAGCTTTGCACCACACCAATTAACAGGTCGCCACACACACCTTACCAACATCCTGCACCAGCTTATCTTAAATCCACACCAGCCAGGATGGACCCACATGACAAGATCTCTTCGAAATCTGCCATTTACTTTGCAGTTTAGGGCCACATCATAGCATTTATATTCAGTGATCATCTCTTCAATGCAACTGCAAGATTATTAAAAAAATGAAGAGTGAAAATAGAATCAATACAAACCATAGCTCATAATATTCAAATATATTAATGGAAAACGAATCAAGAGATAAAAAGATGGGACAGTTTCAAGGCGTAGCATCTCAGGTCCTGAGACCTGAGGATGGGCTACGCCTGAAACTGTTGTCTTTTTATCTCTTTTGATTCGTTTTCATTAATATATTTGATATTATGAGGCTATGGTTTGTAGTGATTCTATTTTACATTATGAGCCTAAAAAAGCATTATCCTACATAAATGAAGAATGTTATTAATATCATCATGCGCTATATATACATAACAAATATGATAAACTCACCTTTCAAGACTCAGCATGTGACTTATTTATATTTCTAACATAGGGAACCAAGACCCTAGGTTGAGGTGGAAGATGACGTCTTCAGTATAGTAATTATTCTTCGGTTCCCTTATTTAGGTATACAACCGAGGGCTGCGAATTGCCAAGATTACTTTACTATATAGCGAATTGCGATACAAAAATGTTATCCTTATTAGAAGAATTGGCTGTAGTTATTTACAAGGTCTGGTCTGTATAAGTTATTTAAAGTTTGTCGCGATCTCACGCCCACCAAAGACGGTATAAACCCAGAGTATATATATCAATATAGTTTATACTGGTATAAACCAGTATAAACTATTGACCCTTCAATTTAACACCTCAGCTTTGTCTTATCAGAACTGAGTGTGACGTATTTGGTGCCTACTCATCTCGCGCTAACGCCAAATCCAATGTGATGTGCGAATATCAATTTTTGCATGTATATTTACGCATGAGTAATAATCAAAATTCAGGTTAGTGGTGCATATAATCACTAAAGAATGTTGCACGAAGAAATATTCTAAGCACAAGGGTGTAGCAGCGTATCTCTTTGGTGAAGGGTTTAGGGTACCCTTGGCCTTAACCAATGTTTCAGATTGGTGAAGGATCCTTCACCAATGTTCGCGTCTCCGACCGGATCCGACTCAGCGGTTCCGCCACTAGTGGAGTCGCGATTCGCCTGCCGGCCGGCATGACTACCCACATAACACACGTATGTGGTTACCACATGGGCTTAAGATGGGCTACGTGGTCAGCATGGGCATGGCTTGGCCACATGGGATTGGAATGGGTTCCCATGTGGGCTTGAGTGGGCACAGTGAAACATGGGGGCATGACGGAGGATAACCCATATGGGCCCCCATGTGGCTTTTAGAGAGGTGAGAAGGTGGGATGCTAGTCCCATATCAGTAAACCATGTGGAAACCTCTTCCAAATGATGTCGGGTACCATGTGGGAAAGGTGGGCAGCCCATTTGATTACCATGTGGTTACCATGTGTCTGTGTTATGTGGGTATAGGGCGATGTGTTGTAGCGAATGTGGTCAGCTGCAGTTATTGCTGCAAATAGTATGGAAAGCATTAATGATTTTACAAACGTGTTGCGTAGATAACTATGTTTTTTTCACCGTTATGATTAGCAAAGCTTGAACTGTAACATCGGGCCTCAACGCAGGATAGAACGCGGTCAGCAGGACCTGGACGCACGTCGAAATATACTGTTGGGTGTGCCGGGCTATCACAGGACACTTTCGACTTGATCTATACCAGTAACTCAGCGATGCCATCCTTCACCAATATTTTGTATCAATCCTACACCCCTGTCTAAGCACACAATTGGACACCTCTGTTTTAACGGATTTCGGCCGCTACGTTGAGCTCTAGTGACGTCATTTAATCTGACGTACTGAAATAGTGGGAGGGGCTGCTCCTCAATCCAAACGTTGGTGTTTTTCTTTCCTTGACTAAAACTGCGCACCGCGCAAGTTTTGCCTCAAATATGAAGCTACCAAATTGTCAAAGAGCTGCCAAACTATGCAAACAGGTAAAAATTATCTACTCCGTGAGAAAACGACGCGTGACAAGTTATAGCTCACATCACGGAGTAGAGAGTAGAAATAGGTATACAGGAGGCGCCACTCCCCAAAGCGTAGTCGTCCTCAGCAATGGTGAAACCCGGGGCCCCGGGTTTCACCATTGCTGAAGACGACTACGCTTTCAGCCAGGAAAATTTATGCCGGCCATGGGACCCACACTATGGGACCCATTCATGTTGACCAGTGGTGGAACTTTATGAAATCGGTCGGGGGGGGGGGGCAACGGCCGAATGCTCAAGTTGTTACTGAAATATCCTAGTAGGGGAAAGTTTCCGACTAGCGACCCCCTTAGCTTGAAGCGCGCTGGTGATTATGCTGTCGTTGTAACGACCGTGGGAACTTGTTAAGGGAAGTGTGAACATTTTACTAGCCATATATGGTCTTACTCAAAGGCGCAACCAAGGGGGGGGCACACGGGTCCGTGCCCCCCATACGAATTGTGGGGCCCCTCTGAGGCGGCCCCGTGGGGCCCCTCTAAGGAGTACCCGTGGGGCCCCCTCTGAGGTGGCCCCGTGGGGCCCCTCTGAGGCGGCCCGTGGGGGCCCCTCTGAGGCGGCCCGTGGGG
>VOPJ01008348.1:0-24804 GCA_014673585.1 Semibalanus balanoides
CGTGGAACGCTTACGAAGTTTGAACGTGATTTTGGTATACTTAGAGACATTTTCAAGCTTTATGTATAAAATCTGTAATATAACTTAGCCTCGTGTACCAAACTGCATTGCCACCTCCAATAAAGTGGAAAAAATATTATGATCCCTTTAAGGCCTTTTCTAGTGAAATTTCATTGGGGGGATTTCTACTGGCGGATACTGGCTTTGAGTTTGGAGGACAAAAGTTTAGCTACGTTTAGCTGGAAAAATATTATGATCCCTTTAAGGCCTTTTCTAGTGAAATTTCATTGGGGGATTTCTACTGGCGGATCTAGGCTTTGAGTTTGGAGGACAAAAGTTTAGCTACGTTTCGTTAGAGAAAAGTTGTTCATCCCTCTGTCACATATATTTCGGATTTTATGTGACACAAAAAATGGTCAAAAAATATACACAAAATAAATTGGGTAAAAATCAAAATTTTGACAATTTTGAAATACAAGTGCAATTTGCTATGCCATTTGCTATCTTTCTTTTTTTGGGGTTTAGTTTATCATAAAATGTAACCATGTTACAGCTGCTTAAAACTTATGTGATTTTGTCGCTAAATTCAAGAAACGTGACGTCACAAAACAGTGTATATCTAACCCCCTAAAGCTCAAAACATTTCAAAGTTTTCACAACCGATAAAAAATTAATGTGTTGGAAGGTACTGCAAGTGACAGGTTGATATCTTGAATGGTTCGTGAGTTGTGGCGAATAAACGGCAGGAGGCAATATTTCCCCCCCCCCCGGTCAAGCGCGGGTTAACAGGGGAGGGGGTCGTTTTAGGACCCCTATAGAACGAAGGTGAGAAAAGCTCCCGTAGGGGCGAGGGTTAAACACGCGCACTGGAGGGGGCACTTGTGTGCCCCTTACATGTTTTGCGTGCATAGCTCAAAAACGAAGCAGAGCAGGACGGTGTTTGCGACGGTTGCAAAATTTATAACAGCACAATAGCGGATCGTTTGACACCAAAACATTGGAAATCGGTCGGTTACTTTTTCAGGTATGTGGATATAAATTCCAACATGGCGGCCAGAGTCGAGGTCGGCGAGGTGATATCTTCAGAACCAACAGTCAAATCGGGAGGATTCAAACGCCATTCGGTAGCCAATCTCAATATTCATCCACGGACACAACTTAAGACACATTGCTGGTGACCTGTGACGTCACAGAGACCAAACTCCCAAAATGGTGACGTTTGACCAGATTTTACATTCGTGACCTCGTTTGACCGTGAAGATATTGAGCTAGGATCACATAAATTTCCGAAAATGTAGATCATCATAGCATCTACCTACCGTATAAATTGATTGTTTTCATACTTTCTGAGATCTTTTCAAATATCTCGGAAACGATGCTAGCTAGAAACAAACGGAAAACAACAATCAAAATATCTTTAAAAATGTTATTGGTGTTTTTAAATTTGAGCAAAGGTCAATAGTTTAGGCTCTAGAGGTCAAAGGTGAAAATCAAAGGTGAAAAACTATTTTTGGTTGAACTGTTTTTTGCATTTTTTTATCTAATAACGATACAGCAATTATGTGAACACCACCGTGTTTGTCTAGTGGAGGCGCTTTGGAAAATATGAACGGTGACCTGGTAAGTCAACTTAAAAAATTTACCTCACGTCAAGGTCTTTTGGTGCATAGAGATCATATATAGAGAGATAGAGATCATGTATTATATATGATCTCTATGTTTTGGTGACCCAGGCAGGTCATGTTGCATGTGGGGCGACGCGGCCCGACGAAACAAACACAGTGGTGAGTGGTGTCATCCACTTGTTTCTATCTTCATTAGATCAAGAGCTATTTAAGCAAAGTATTGCTGATGACTCAGATGACTTCAGATGACCTTGCAGAAATCACTGAGCAGCATTTGCACATGGGATATCAAGAATGTGCTATCATAAACCTCTCTGAATAAATCGTGTCTGGGGAAAGTTACCATTCTGCCATTATAACCGGTGACAAATATATAGGCATCATATAGGCGGCAAATCTTAGTTGGAACATAAATAAGTACTAGAACTTTGCAAATGCTGGACTCTGTCAACATACCAGAAAAGTCGGCAGCATTGCAAAAGCTGCAACATAGTGCCCCAAAGCAGCAGTTGAATACCTTATTACCTGCGTCTGTCAAAAGCGTGTTTTGTATTAGGAAAATTGTGCACAAAAAGCTGATGACAATCTTGTGGCTTCAGAATCCCAGTGGTGACACACAGCTGAATAAATATCATCTCTCTGATTCTGAAAAATGGCCTGATCCAATCATACTCTCTGAATAGGAAAGCATTTGTATAATTTCCCATTAACTTATAATGGGGATGTCAGGAAATTGACCAAACCCTAGGTCACCGATGCCAGAAATGAGATACACAAATTGTAGGTACTTATGACCTTATGAGATCCTGCAAGTTTAGAATCTCTCATACGAAGACTGAGGCTTTGGCACGATCACAAATGTTGTGAAAGGTGAGATCACTTGACGTGACCTAGTGAACTGACCTGAAAAGAGCTGAGGTTTAAGCTTCGACAAAGTGTGCGTAATTGATGCCCAAATAGCGGTTCGAAATTTGTGCGGAGCTGCGCGTCGCCGTTTTCCCGCGATTCCGGAAAAACCTCACGGAGGGGTCAAAATGTCCCCCACCAGGGCCAGAGTTTCCCCTCACCAGTGTAGAGGGGATGCCACCCATCGTTTTTTGTTTTCCAGAATAACTCGCGAAGTTATCAACCAATCGCGATGAAACTTTTAGTACCCTATTTTGCAACAATCTGACACATACAGACAGGTGCACACCCCTATTCCATAATTATTGTCCTTGCTATCGGGCTTATTCGGGCTTGCTCGTACTTCACAGTTTAAGGCGTCTTACTGGTATTATTATTTTTACTCCTATTTTAATGATCTTCTTAAAGACGTGACTTCAAATGGATGCAAATATGCTGTGAAGTATACTATACATATGTTACAAAAAGATGTCAACGTCAATCATAATAGCAAGTGGTTGATATACGTTGAAGCAGGTGTTCCAAAGTCGTCTGGCACACAGACTGGGCAGCATTTATTTTCTACATTCGAGTAAAAGGCGACGTCCTAAGACAAGTTTTCGATTCACAACATTTACAACACGCACGGGAATCCACTCAGAAATATACATTTAACAAATGCTATTCGGACTGGAAGGAGAAATACAACCCCACTCTTCGTCAGCCAAGGGGCTGTCGCTTCATGCTCACCATCCCGAATAAATGGATTTCATGTTAATTATTGTAGCGGTGATAAGTGCCTTACAAACTCCAAAGTATTTGCGTAATTTGCTTTTCACAGACATATTCAAAGTAAGATGGACTTGCTGATGCTGGCGGGCAGCTTGAAGAACTAACTCAGACAAACATCCAGCGATGTAAATGTTCACAAAATGTTCGACACCACACCGCGGATCATTGACCCATGTTCCGGCACCAGACCAGTGGCACGCGGGGAGCCGCCAGAGAGCAGAACAGCACACGTCACCACAGCTTCCGGCACCGGAGCGCGACTCTGGCGGCGATCCTCCAGACACGTCCACAGCTCCTGAGCGCCTCAGGCTGGGCTGCCGGAGCTCCTCAGGCCGGGCTGCCGGGAGACACAGACACAGACGCACAGACCGTTCGGCCGGCAGGTCAGCGACGCTGCCCGGGGCCGAGTGGGTCGCTCAAGATGAGGCTCGGGAGCTGGGCCCCGTGGTCGTCCGCGGAAGGAGCAGTAGGCAGTGGCCGCGGTCAGGCCGGTCTCCGGAAGGCAGGGCTCGGGAGAGGTCCCTGTGCTCGTCAGCTGGCCGCACAGTGTTCTAGTTGAGCTCCTGCAACGGTCCGAAGAGGTACACGGCTCCGATGGTCTCGTCCGGGTTGCCGATGAACTGGGCGTACAGCTCCTGGAAGCGCTTCAGGTCGATGCCACCCTTCTTCTTGTCCTCAGCCTGGGGAGAGCCAAAACAACCCGATTCAGAATGGTAGGTATGCACATGTTGAAGAGCTGAATAGTTGGCTGAAAGTTAAGATTTGCTTGCCAGCATAACACGTTCCAGAATAGCTTAGATGGGCAGACGTTTCGTGATAATATTTATTTGGCTCGACGAATTGGTGCTATTTTCGTGACCAAAACAGCTCCTGTATTTTCGTTCGTAAGCCAAACACACCAGCGAAAGCTGCCTGCCCACTAGGCTTCACGCCATTCAGTCATATTTCTCCCTGACCCACACATTCCCTAACCGATCGAATAGGGAGATCTGTGTCACTCGACGCCCCTGACGAGGCACGTGCTACGCGCCGTGCTGAGCCTTCACGTGAGAGGAAGCATGTCAATAACATGAGTGATTATATGGAGCTATCAGATGACGAAGACTGCTTTTCAGTCGGATGCGGGATTCAAAAGATATAAGCTTCTGAACAGCGCTATGGTCGGGTCGGGTCGCGCCGGCCGCTGATATGTGAGCGAAATCCCGTATTTACTGAAGAATCGCTCGTACTTCGCGCTTGCTCGTAAATAGGTAGAAAAATGCATATACTTAGATAATTGCACATGTATGTACAAGTATCCATTGGATCTAATAGAGCATTTTCAACCAGTTTCATGTTTTTGATTAAAGTGAGGCCATAACTTTGACATCAAAGAAGTTCATCATACATCTTAAGATGAGCAGTATATAAATAAAGCAGTTAAAACTGAATTGAAAGAAAGGCATGAAGCTTTGGTTAAATGCTAACAAGTGAACATTTCCTCATGAGTCAATAATCAAGTTATTTAAGCATCACTGAAGTATATCATAAAATACATGATGAATGCAGTGCAGAGTGAATTGCTTCTTTCGGACATTTAATTAATATTAGCAAAGGACACACGTGCACTTCCCTCCCTGGGCGAATAGGCAGGTAACAAATGCACCAGGTTAAACCGCTCACGAGACGACACAATGCTGCTCGTCTTTTACTTGGTGTGCGGGTTTGTTTTCTTAGACTATCTGATTCAGAGAAGCGCGTCCTCGGAGACGAGCAATGCCACTTGTTTAATGTCCTGCCTTCACTACTCACTGGCTGGGTGGATATTTGATTGCGGTTCCTGCATGTCTGAGTCCGACGGCGAATGTGCAGAAAAACACTAAATTATGACAATCCTTGGCTTAAATTGCATATTGAAGCTGTCTCTGTATGCAATTGGAAAATATCTCACTGTTAAAACCAGAAATGGAGCACAATTCCTACCAATGACGATAAATATTAAAATGTAAACTGGTTAATTTTGGCTTAAGATTCTTCTCATTTCTTTTCTATTCATTCATCCTTATTGCTTCATACTTGTTGCAGTAAGTGAGTGGTTCAGTTGATCACAAGAGCATATGGGTAAAATATTTTTGAGTTCAGCAAACTTTGTTATGCTAAACTTACAAACCTTGACAAAACACCTGTTACAAAGTTCGAAACTGCATAACCGATTTGCAAGCGTATTCGTGACTCATCAATACTAAATCCGATCCACTTCCCAAACGTCCAAAGCACCGCTGCGGGGCTTTTCGTGCAGCTGGCCGTAATCTCGTTCTGACATCAGAGAATCCTCCATTGACCAGGGCTGCAGATCTGTCAGCGGCGGCTTTAATGTCCGGCCCCGGGCGCCCAGAGCAGCCCCCCTGAGTGGTGGCAAGACGTGCAGAAGCGCCTCACTGAATTAGCCTCGTTCCGCAGGTCGATTCCGGACGTGGCTGGCTGGGGTAGCCGGCACCGGCGACGACTCCGACCCTCTGGGACCGCGTCCTCGGTCCCAACTCCGAACCGTGTCGGTCCGTAGTATGTCCTCCCGGTTCACAACGTCAGCCCGCGGTCCATGGTCTAAGAGGACCATAACGGAGCACGGCCCGTGCTCCTAGCGGTTTGTGTGAGTCCAAGTTGTTTGGTTTCAGCAGACCGTGCTAGCCGTGCTCGAAGTCCCAGCAGAACGTGTCGATCCCTGATCACCGCAGACAGTTTCGAATACGGATTTCATGGCGGAACTCTTGATCCCGTGGGACTCGAATCACAAGACAACCTCTCCTCCATGCGGCACCAATCACCATACCACCGAGCGATATGCAGATCAATTCTGTCCGTTTGAGCCAGGGATGTGGACGGGGATGGGGGTGGGGGGTGGGGTGGCAGAGGTTCGAACCAGGGATGGGGACGGGGATGGGAGGGTGGCGGAGTTCGAGCAGGGATGGGGACGGGGATGGAAGGTGGCGGAGGTTCGTAGCAGGGATGGGGACGGGATGGTGGGGTGGCAGAGGTTCATTCAGGATGGAACGGGGATGGGGGGTGGCAGGTTCGAAACCAGGGACGGGGACGGGATGAAAGGGTGGCGGAGATTCAAGCCAGGGATGGGGATGTGGATGGGAAAGTGGCGGAGGTTCGAACCAGGGATGGGGATGGGAGGGTGATGGAGGTTCGAGCCAGGAATGGGGACGGGGATGGCGGCGGAGGAAGCGAGACAGTGCAGCGGAGGTTTGAGCCAGGTATGGGGACGGGGATGGCGGCGGAGGTTCGAGCCAGGGATGGGGACGGGGATGGCGGCGGAGGCAGAGAGACAGTGCAGCGGAGCCGATCAGGAAGGGGGGAGTCTGCGATGTCGAGGGGCAGGGGCGTGGCTGAGAGGGCCAAGCCAGGCTCAGCCAGCTGCCACGGATCCTAACTGCACACTCTGCACACCGTATCAGCCGGCCAAAGCTCCATCGATTAGATTGCCTTCAATTGGGTCAAAGTCCCCCGCGTCCGCCATGCGGTATTTTGGCAGGCGGACGATTGTGCCGCTTTCGCATTCTTCCCCAGCCGTCCGACGCGCTCCCGGTGTTATCCAGCAGCACATTCGGGGAGAGATTCGGATCAGTGTGCAAAGTGAATCGAGACCCAGCTCAACGTAACCATCGTGCGAGGACTCATGATATACTTCGCAGGCAAGCTGCATTGCCCTTTGCCCGGCTGAGGGGGTTGATGTTTGTGTCCATTAGTTTAGAAGAAAGAAACGAATACTGAATCATTTTACTAATCATAATTTCGGTTAGAAATAAAGTCGGAACACTTATCCAAACAGCATATTCTCGTGATTGTCTGGTCCCTTCAACATACACTATGAAGTAGTAGGACGCAGATCATTTAAGCTGCATGTATTGAAGGGCTTAACATCATAGCTCAACATGCCCGGCCAGATTTAGCCTTAAAGCTGTTTGAATTTGATTCGAGCTTATTTGCGTTTAGCCCACTCAGCAGCACACCTTTCGTGTTTGAGATAATGGGCGTACTAATGATGTAACGACAGTCTGTTTGTAATAAGAGCTATATAAGTACCAGCTGTGCTATTAAGATCTCATCACCCAACATGGAATCGGCATCGATTAACAGTTAACGACATTTTGAAGTCATGAGCTTAACGCTGCTATTTCTGTGTGATTGCTGGAACAAATGCAGTGAGCTCCTTTCAATATTTGGTCAAGCTATTATTCAGTGTAAGAGTTGCTGAAAGTTTTTTGTCCGGCATGGTTAAGGAACTATTCAATTTCTATGTTTGTTTATGTTTTGATACCTTTATGACAAAGTCATATGCACTTTCCAGAAGTTAAGCTTCTTTTAGTCGGGTTAAAAGTAAAATAATTTCCAAATGGCAAGACTGGTAAAGGAAGATTCGCAACATGCGATGGGCCGAAGAGGATATTTGTTGCACTTTTCCTTAATATATTTTTTATTTCTTTGATATGACGACCCACATGTATGTAGTAAAGCCGAAGTGATTATGTTGAATTTAAATGTGAAAAAATTTATCTGCGCCAAAACTTGTGACAGTCGCAACTCAGAAACAGGGCAGCGTGGAAGCAGGGTAGTGGCAGACAGGCTGTCTCGATACACTGTCACGCTTATACCTAATAAGTGGACGGCACCTAATTCCTATATTGGAGAGCCATCGAAATCTCCGAACACGAGCATCCAAACACAGCTAAGGGTTATACCATAGTGTAAATACTAAAGACTAAAGAACAGTATTTAGTATTTACACTATGATTATACTATGCATACTGCTATACCTACTGTAGACTGCTGTCCAAAGTCATTTTTAAATTTGACCGCCAGGCTTCCGCAACGTGCATTTGGTTAAAATACTAAAATACAAGCAATACAAAATAGATGCTTCGATCTGTGACCAATGCCACTTCTGCGTTCATCTCGCCTTGACCTGTCGCTCGGCTAAGAATTAAGATGACATTTGAATGCCTGGCACTGGCATGGCTCATCACATTTAGACATGTGAAGTGTCAAGATGTCAACGCAATAAATTGGTAGGTGGTGAGAACTGATATTTAGTGTTCTCTATGTCTTGTTAACTTGTGAAACGACAACACCCTAGGAAGAGAATGCATACTGCCACCTGAGCCACCCACCTATCTGTCGAGCCATCCTCCTGTGTCCGAATAACAAACAGACATGGCATATGCGCCGCCGCCGGGTAGACATAATGTATATGAAGCGGTGACGTTGCGGCGCTAAGTAGTAACGTCTACCCGTGTAACGTTGCGGTTTAGTTGACAGCTTTATGACGAAGCTTGCTGAAATGTTTACGTTAAATAAATTGACGACGTGCGAAAAGAGACATAAACGATGCTTATATCTGCCGCTAGCTGTTGTATCTTATCTAAGTTGTTGGTGCTAAATTGTCGTATAATTAGTTAAACCAACCAATGTCAGGGTTGGACGGCCACAGACGCCCACAGATGTCCTCTTGCCAGTCAGGCAGAGACGAGGAGGCCGTCACAGGTCCACGAGGACGATACTCGGCAGCGCGACCAGCTGGGGCACGAGGCTGTAGTTTAGCGACTGAGACGGCCAGATAGAGAGGACAGGATGGGTGGACTGGGAGAGGACAGGATGGGTGGGTGGGTGGGTGACTGACCTGACTGGACTGAACTGACTGACGACGACTGACTGCACCTGACTGACTGACTGACGACTGACTGACTGAACTGACTGCTGATGACGACTGACTGACTGACTGACTGACTGACTGACTGACTGACTACTGACTGACTGACTGACTGACTGACTGACTGACGACTGACTGACTGACTGACTGACTGACTGACTGCTGGACTGGACTGACCTGACTGACTGATGACTGACCTGAACTGACTGACTGACTGACTGACTGACTGACTGACTGACTGACCTGACTGACTGACTGACTGACGACTGACTGACTGACTGACTTGCTGACCTGACTGACTGACTGACTGAACTGAACTGAACTGACTGACTGACTGACTGACTGACTGACTGGACTGACTGACATGACCTGACTGCACTACACCTGACTGACTGACTGACTTGACTGACTGACTGACTGACTGACTGACGACTGACTGACTGACTGAACTGACGACTGACTGACTACTGACTGACCTGACCTGACTGACTGACTGACGACTGACTGAACTGACGACCTGACTGACTGACCTGACTGACTGACTGACTGACTGACTGACTGAACGGACTGACTGACTGACCTGACCTGACCTGACTGACTGACTGACTGACCTGACTGACTGACTGACTGACTGACTGACTGACTGACTGACTGAACTGACTGAACGACTGACCTGACTGACACGGATGGGTGGACTGACGGGCCCAGTCGCCGGCCACAGCCACGGCAGGCGACCTGTTGTATAATGTATATGGCAGGAGGCTAAATCTGGCGACAGAGCTGACTGATGTGACAGCAGGAGCCAGGGAAGTATCCAGATGAATCACATCACAATCAATCAGGCTTAGTCTTTCCTTCCATCAAGCTGCCCTGCTTACGTACGGCCTCCCGCGACATGTCATCCTGATAGAGCTGTGGCAGGAGCGATGAATGCACTAAGCATTGTGACATCTCATCTTTAGAAGCTTGGCTTTCTCCGCTCCTCCGCTGTATTCCGTGTCTGGGTTCGTATTACACCAGGCTGCTGCAGAGTGCCACTGCGTGTCGACCTCTCTCGACTCTCCTCTTCTCCAAACAACCTAGCATTTCAGGACTGCTAGCATAAACCAGCGCAGTCTGGAGCTGTGAAGCGCATCGGACTCGGCTGGCTCCGGAGCGTGCCTCAGCTTCGCTCCAGCGGTGGCGGTAATGAGGCTTTGCGACCCCGCGGCTGCCGACATTTATCGCCGGGTCCTCTCGCGCCGAGGCGGGGAACCGAATAACCTCACCAGTAACCAGACTCGAGCCCGGAACCCATGGGTTCCGAGCACGACGCTTTACTGACTCAGATGCACTCCGATGCGCTGTCACGCTTCCTGACTCATGACTGCAGTGATGAGATTGTTGACAGTTCTGCCAATCAGCTGACAGGTAGCCGACAGGCCTAATTAGCTCAGACGGTAAAGTGGTGGTATTTGGAGTGGGAGGACCAAGGCTCGAGTCTCGGTGTAGATAGCCCCCCCCCCCCTTCAGGACAGCGTCCAGACTGGCTGAAGTCAAGTGTGGGGTTGGCTTTCGAACAGTTGCCTTAGAATGAGCCCCTCTAATTGGGTGAAAATATCACGTTGGGGATGAGAGATAATACAAATAAGACTAAGACCGTTCTGACAGAGTTGGTATGACACGGTGACCTTGCCTCGCTCCAACCCGACCAAACTGGTGCCGGGGGCAGCGGTGCGCGGTGGCCTCGAATGCCCCGCGTGCCGGCTCCCATCCCACTGCCAGAGACCCCCAGATTGTTGGCAGACTGTTGCCAGATGGTCCCAGACTGTTGCCAGATTGTCCCAGATTGTTGGCAGAGTGTTGCCAGACGCCGACCAGTGGCCGTTCGACCGGAGCCGGGTAAGCCGCGAGCGGTGCCGGTGTCACGTCTCATTACTGACGGGTGACGGCCGCAGGGCAGGTCTGATCGGGACCAGAGGCGATCGATGGCCACCGACAAGGGCGCCATTGGGCCGCCCCGGGCGCCACGGAGCTCCCCTAAATGCTGCTGAGGCACCCCGGACGCCACTGTGCCGCCCCGGGCGCCAACTGGGCCGCCCGGGCGCCATGTGCCCGCCCGACGCCAACGGGCCGCCCCGGACGCCACTGGGCCGCCCCGGGCGCCACTGGGCCACTCAACCGCAGGTAGAGAGCCCAATCTGACCACATAGTTGGATGGGACGATCAAACTTGAGGCGCAGATAGTTGGGATGATGGAAAACCGCTACACCTTAATAGAAGTTTTGAGTTGAGATATATGATACATGGTACCAGATTTGTAAACGCTTTGTTCGTGGAAGGTTAAGCCACCATCCTGTGTAGCTCTTTGAACAGTTATAATTTGTTTTGATATAGTGCAAAGAGGTATCATCAATCATGCGCCTTATTGGCTGAGTCTCCTCCAATGTTTAAGGTCAAATTTACGACAGTGATTGGTCTGCTTCATTTCTTTTTTAAGGAACTTTACTCATTATCCTTGCTTGATCTTGACCTTATTTATTTATTTATTTTTGATTTATTTATTTCTCAATATCGCCGACGGGATGACCCATTGATGGACGAAGTCAAAGTTTAAAGTTTATAACAAACTTACTTGTTGCGTCCTTAATGAGCTATTTATGTTCGATTTTTATTATATTTATCATTGGTTAGGGTTTTTAAATCAGTAATAATGCTACCTACTGCATTTTATAATGATCGAGAATGTTCAAAAATGGTTCTTAGTGAGAAAGCAAAAATAATTAGTGATGTAAATGACTTCATTACCTATTCAGAGACCTACCATATATAATGTGTGAACCACAGACCACTATTATACAGATATATAAATATGTAAATAAATAAAATATATAAATAAAAAATATACTATATATACAGATATTTACAGACCACTATATATAGTGGTCTGTGTGTGAACAAATATAAAAAATGAATGCATCTATATTTCATAAATATATTTAACATGTAGATTCTCTAGCAATGTTCAGCAGCCTCCCAAAGGTGCGAACTTCGTGATGAAGTACCAGTCCGCGAGTTGGATTTCAGCCGCTCTCGCTGTACTCACATAACGGTATCGACTGCGTCTGGAAAGCAAACTTGGTCGGACAGAGACGTGTCAATGCGGCGGCTCTGGGAAGTTTGTGCTCCGCTTCGCGCCGAACTGTTCAACGGCACAGAATTAATAGAGCTCTCGCCGTCAGATTACGACCAGGGGACCGGGCACGGCCCTGATTGCTCGCCAGGTGACACCGGCGCATCCTGACAGAGAACAAAGTGACGAAAATGGCACATTCTAACTCATGCCAGAGAAGATAAGGTAGAATATATTTATGCATTGAAAACCCCCGAGGATCGCAGACCCAAAGGCTTTCGGTAAACACAGACCGGTTTTATAGCATGAATTGCAAGCTTCCCGCAAGCATCCCGCGGACCTTTCGTCGTTCTTTATATCTGCCTCCAGGAACCCCTGCTCTTCACAGCACAACAAACTGCCTAACATCTGCTGGCGGCGGAGCTGCAAGCTGCCATCATGGATACTGGTGCTGCATGTAAGCCAGGGTATCCGATTCATGGATCTCATGCCAGCTAACAGTAACCAGTGACATCGAAAAGTAGCTAAACAGCATGAACACTGGGCCTTTAGGAAAATGGAGATTTGCTTAATGCTTACAGGGAATAATACACCCTGGTGGATTCGATCGAGTGCTCTGAAATGATTAAACAGAGTACCTACGCAGATAATGATTCTGCTATGTGTTTGCCATAAAACCCTGAAACTGTATCAATTTTGATGACATAAAATATGAGACACCGTTACGTCATTTTCGAATATACGTCACACTTCCCGAGTTTATGGTGAAACGAAATAGGCGAAAAGTGCACTCATGTGCACTGCATTGAACACTGCTGTACCTACCCAGGGGCGCAAAAAGGGGAAGGGGCAACCCCCCTACGGGTCACAGGGGCCCCACTGAGTTTCGCCCAGATACCATTTGCATTAGCTAAATGGCTTTCAAAAAGCCACAGGAGGCCCATCAAACCAGGCAATTCTGGTGCATGTAAAGGGCCTTCAGTGACACTAAAGGGCTTTCGAAGCCAACCCAGGGAGCCTCTTGGGCATCTCAAGGAGCCAATTGAATCCACCCAATAGCCCCATAAATTCCCATGGGCCTCTTGAGCATGTCTAGGGGCCTCTCGTGCATTTCCGGTGCCCATTGAGCCCACTCAAGGTCCAAAGTCCCCAAAACCTGCCCAAGGGTCTTTTGGGCATGTCCAGGGGTCTATTGAGCCCACTCAGGGACACAAAATCCCAGGGGATTTTCGAGCATGTTCAGGGGCCTCTTGTGCCTGCCAGGGGCCATTAGAGTCTGCTCAGGGGCCTCTCGAGCTTGCCCTGGGGCCCACTGAGTCTGTTCGACGAAGCAGTCAGCCAGCGCAGTCTCTTACCAGGTCGTAAGGACCCTAAACAGGCTGGGAGACACCTGGGAAGTTAAAAGGGCCCCTGTATAGGTCAAAGGGGCCTCTGTGCAGGTCAGAGGGGCCTCTAACCAGACCAAAAGGGCCCCTGGGTGGGTCAGAAAGGCCTCTCAACATGCAGAATGGCCCCTAGCCAGTAGCCAGCACGTAGGGGCCCCAGGGCAGGTCGGAGGCCAGGGCAAGTCCCTGGCCCTCTGAGCATGTCGGCAAAGCGACAAAATTAATTCTGTATCACCCACTCCACATCATGTCTTTTGGCGGATCCCAGATTAGTCCCTGGACAGGTCCTAAAGACTTTGCAAATGTTGGAGGGGCCCCTAGACGATTTAAAGGGACCATGGGCTCTTCACCAGTAGGAAATACGTTGACAAAGGGATACAACTCAAAATGTTGGCGCCGCTCCGCAGTGCAATTTTATTTTCAAATTATAAATTAGATTACATACAGGTTCACAAATTGTGCCATTTCTCGGCGCATTTAGGTATGTGTTATATTGCTTCTTTCCTATATGAATGGGCAGCGTAGTTCGCTTCAGCACTTTTTTACCGCACTCATAAACGCACAACAACATTTTTTAGGTCCGCACCATGAAGCAACGCCTTTATGCAATGCGACGCAATGCGATGCATTCATGTGACGCATTCATGAAATGCATATCCAGGGCAAAATACGAGAAAAATCGCGCAGCTCCACTGCGCACTTGATTTAAGAGTTCAAGGTTTTTAGCATAACAAAATATTCGAAGTTGGTATAGCTGATTCCAACTTCATGTCGCTGGTTCCAGAGTTTATATGGCAGTTTGCTAACTCCAGCTACTAAAAGTTGGTATGGCCCCTGCCATATCCTGTCATACTGCATTGTCCATCCTTGTAACGTGCCCTTTTCGTTAGTTTTGTTTGGCCCTTTTAACGCTTGGGAAGGTGACCCCTTGAATTAAGGCTTCCCCTGACGAAATCCTGGCTACGTGCTTGGTTCAGGGGCCTCTCTGAGGGTCCTGGGGTCTCCAGCTTATTAAAAGTTGAAGAAAAAGTAAATAAAAAATGCATTCTTAAAGCGACTGAAATCCGTAGTGGTTTTCATATCGAGGGATATATCGAGTTATAATATTTTGGGGCACCATGACTGGCTTTCCCCACCCTTTCTGAATGTCTGGCTGCGCCCCTAGCACTACCTATACACACAACAGATACGCCATCTGGTAGCACTTTCTTCTGCGACACTTCGCACTAGTATAGTGGCGCCAATCGGTGCAAACATTTTCGGAAATCTGAATTTGTCCGAGGACCGATTCGGGTTTCGGACGGACATAAGCACCGTTACTTGGACATTTTCGGACATCCAATGCCCAAGGATGGCTTGTCGTAAACATCACTTAATTACTGTTTATTAATACATATTTTCCTGTGTATAAATGGATATACGATGATTGTGGCTTTCGGATATAATATCCAGGGTACTATACAATATGCTACTGTAGCGTTATTTGACACAAATGCCTATATTTATGCATATGTTAATCCAGTGAAGGAAGGCCTTATATTAATATAATAACTTGTAATAAAAAGGCCTTCCTTTCACTCGATTAATATTTGTCACATAAATATTCTTAACATTTATGCATATATTGGGGATGATACACTTGATGTTTTACATTCCATATCATACATTTTTTTCACTTTCGGACAACTTTCAGAGAAACAATTATTTTATGACGGTTTCAGACGGACAGCTGACCATGGTCTTGGACATCGGTCGGACATTGAACAGATATTTTCTGAATGTGGCACCACTACTCGCACCATACGCGATGCGACACATTCATGAGAAAGCAAATCCAGGGTATAAGACTCAAAATTTTCGCGCCGCTCCGCAGTGCAATTGATTCCCGTCACATGGAATATGTTTTTTGTCTGTGTCAACGAACGGAACATTGTTCCTTTTCCTAAAACTTTCTTGAAGAACAAGTTTACCTACGAGACACTTTTCTGGAGTTATAAACATGAAGAAAGCAGATCAATGCCGAGGCCAATGCTACGTCACGGCTGCCCGTGAACAATGTTGGACCATCCGTCATTCCCAGAAAACCCCTTGCGCTCGATAAACTCATTCGGTGGGTGATATTAGCCGTTTTCACGATGGCTTATTTTGCGCGAAATGTTTTAAAACATTTTAAAATGTTTTAAAATGTATTCTTAGTATCGAAAGTCTTAGTATACACTATCCATTCCTTAAGCTCATAATTTGCCACAAATTTTGTCTTGAAATGTCTCAGATTTTGTAATAGTTGGCTAAGAAATATAGTATGTTACAAATTGGCGGGTTTGCAAAAAGTAATTAGACAAGCTAATATATGCATAGGCTTCAATGTGATGCCAAGATCTTCACCTACTGAAACTTTTCAGAAGACTCCGAAACCATTTTAATCATCGGGCATCGCCCTAATTGGGTCGCTCAACAAACCGACCTCCCCTTTATTAAAATAAATGGACTCGCCGTCAGCGGAATCCGCGTTTCTAGCGCAATTATTCGCCATGCGAAGGCAGAAAAAAAAACCCCTGGGGGGGGGTTTTTTTGGATCCATGAACGCTGCAGATTGAATACAGTTGGCGGTAATGCTTCACTGAACGGCAGGGGCGTAGGAACTCATTAGAAGTTTGGGGGGCCAAACGCAATTTGAAGTCGATTCTTTCCCCTGCAACGTCCATAGACGTAATGTTAAAATCCGAAAATGTTGGGGGCAGGTGCCCAGGGGCGGATCCAGGGGGGGTGGGGCAACGGGGCCAAATGCCCCCCCCAAGGGCCCTGAACGTGATTTGCCCCCCCCCCAAAAATTGCAAATTTATCGTAAAAATTCCTTTGCACCAGTAAAAATCCAGCTTTTCTCAAAGTCCAAAAACTGGGAAATTTGCGCAGCTTCGCGGCATGACACAAGTTTGGCCATGCCTATACAAATTTTGAAAAAAATAGAAAAGCCGAATCAGGTAAGCATTAGTGTCTGGCAGGAGCTCTCCATGGAGGGCCATACTTTTCGAGGGCAGCATGATGCCCTATTGCCTACCAAGGGCGGCATAATGCATTTTTGGGCGCTTAATGTTTTCCGGAGGGCGGCAAATATGTTTCCCAGGGGCGGTAGCAGGACTGGCCAATGGGGTCCCGACCTGATCCAGGGGCCCCTTGGCGCCCCAGAGGGGCCCAAAATAGAGATGAAGGGCCCTAACAAAACGACATTTTGTAGAGGCCAGTATGCTTAGTGGCCACTCAGTCTGTATGACATCAGTCTAGCGCAACTGGAGTTTTACCAAAAAAAAAAAAAAAAACGATTTTTATGCAACGATATCGTGGCGCAGTGAACAGCCTTTGTCTGGGCTGGATGGATATATTTTTTTCGTCCTTTCAAGCGACCCCCTCAATCTATCGTGACGGCCCTGCGGAGTTGGTATGAAATAAAAGTGATATTTACTTAGGTGTGTATATGCTAGCGGAAAGTGGTGTTCTGTGTTTTTAATGTGATTTAATGTGATTTTTGAGTGTGTCTGTTTAATGTGATTTTTTTCCCGATTTTTTACTTTTTTTCGAGAAAAAATGTGTTTTTTCCACGAAAAAAAGTGTTTTTTTACATCACCGAAAAAAGTGTTTTTCCCCAAAGTGTGATTTTCCCCACCTTTTATTATCTCGAATGCCAAATAAGGGTGAGAGCCCAAATCCGCGGAAAATGGGTACCTTTTGCCAAAAAAAAAAGTTGCCCCCCAACCGAACGGCTGGATCCGCCCCTGCAGGTGCCCCCCCTGCCCCCCCGGCTCCTACGCCCATGACTGAACGAATGGACTCTAGACGCACTTATTCTTTAGAAACGGACAATTTTGAATCATAATCTGGTAATGAGCTCATTTCATGTTTCCATAACTCTTGAATAATGATAATATCGCCTAAATCAGTAAATTATTTTTCCTTGGAAAATCGGTATACTAAACACTTTCACTACTAAAACCATTTCAAAAACATTTAATGTTTAAGAACATTTCGCGCAAAATAATCCATCGTGAAAACGGCTATTGATTTGAACTGAATATATGTATTTGTTTGCTGTTGACATGATTATCCCATTGTTGATGTCAATTCGGGAAACTAAGGGCTGCAATTAAAAAATATAGCGCCAAGTGCATAAAAGTTTGGCAAAATAGAGCCAAGGTCGGATGACTTTGACAGCAAATCTTGGCTATAATGCTGTGACGTCAACGTCCATCTGGGTGTCATAAATAATAATTATAAGGGTCATTTGGCACAATATTAACCTGATGTGACGCATTGACTTGCTGTGCATATTCAATGTACGGTGTACCCTAATGCAGGATATGCTCAGCAATGTCAATGTGCCGTCTAAATTGAAGTCTCCTTGAATTACTCTGATGTGATATGTTCCCAAACAGTATCAAAAGTGTGTATTCAGTATTTAAATGCAACATTTCGCTCAAGGACTTGTATCAAATACGAGAACTCGAGTCATTTTCCAGACGTTTTAATGTCTACATATTTGTCTGATAGATTCGTCACTTACGCTGCAAAGCTTGTTGTAGGCGTCGTCGATCTCCTTGATGTCAGTGTAGGCCTGTCGGCTGCAGCAGTCTACCCGGTACTCCTCAACGCCGACCAGACCGTCACCTGCCAGTCGCGCACCGGGGCACAGGTCAGAGGTCACAAGGTAGAGGTGACAGGTCAGATGTCACAGGTCAGAGGTCACAGGTCACATGTCAGAGATTACAGGTCAGAGGTCACAGGTTAGAAGTCACAGGTCACAAGGTCAGAGGTCACAGGTCGAGGTCACAGGTACACATGCCAGAGATTAACAGGTCAGAGGTCACAGGTTAGAAGTCACACAGGTCGAAAGGTAACAGATCCAGAGGTCCATGTCAGAGGTCAGAAGGTCAACAACGGCTCTTGGCCACCAGGTCACGAGGTCACAGGTCAGAGGTTCAACATGTCAGAGGTCACATGTCAGAGGTCACATGTCAGAGGTCACATGTCACAGGTCAGATGCCAGAGGTCAGAGACCTGAGGTCAGAGGTCACAAGGTAGATGTCACAGGTCAGAGGTCAACGATCAGAGGTCATAGGTCGCACAGGTCATAGGTCCCAGGTGAGAAGTCACAGGTCAGAGACCACAGACCTGAGGTCACAGGTCAGAGGTCAGATACCGAGGTCAGAGACCTGAGGTCAGAGACCTGAGATAAGAAGTCAGAGGTCAGAGGTGAGGTACAGCAATCAGATGTCATTTGTAAGTATGCAGAAGTCTTTTGGTTTATTTAAAAACAGTAATATCAGTGTTGTCCGTTGATATTCAGTCATATAGGTAACTACACAATTACATCGTAAGGCCAAAGCATACTGTTGATATGGCTCACTAACACATGCGAGATAAACATGATTGATTTGCCACGTTACTTTCACTAATCATACAGCGCCTATTCCTTTCCCTGAAGAGTAAAGCAATTAAGTGCAATATCATACAAGAGCAAACAAGATAAGCAGACCGCCAGATGCAAACTGTGTGCTTCACACAAACTATATCAAGGCATGACTAAATGAAGGTGCATGACGGGCACGGACATCGACCAACCAAAGCTGATAAGGAGCATACCACTAGACCCTGTCTGCGGACGATTTTCCAGCCCCATTCTAGAGCAGCATCTCCAAACGAAAAAGCGCTGCTGTGCTGCCGCTACTGGAGCTCTCTCACCAGCGACACAGAGGCTGTGATCGGGTTGTTCCCGCCCCCTTCCCCGGCGACACAGAGGCTGTGATCGGGTTGTTCCCGCCCCCTCCCCCGGCGACACACAGGCTGTGATCGGGTTGTTCCCGCCCCCTCCCCCGGCGACACAGAGGCTGTGATCGGGTTGTTCCCGCCCGGGGCCGTCCCAGCCGAGCTCCGGCCCCGTTCCCCGCTCTGTCCCGGCTGCTGTAGACCAGGGACTATCATGGGCTGGGTGCACGCCCATTCAATTCTTCCAAATGTCTGGGTTGGGTATGCATTTTTTGACTTTTCATGGCGTACTGGGTAGGCATGGGTATGCAATTTTGGAATAATGTCGCGATAGTTTATTTTTACTGACAAAAGATGTTTTTAACCAGTTAAAATATGTTTTTTTATTCATGGTATAAGGATAACTTAAACAATAGACTTTGGACCTATATTTGACAACATAATCGTAGGATTAAGTAATATAAGGAGCAGTACCGCACAATTATTTAAAACCATGTCTAATCCTAGGATCTAGCAATCCAATATGATAATTGTTGACCGCAAAGTGTTCGATAAGTTCAAATCAAGCAGCAACACACAGGTGAACCTAATATTATTTCTAAGTAATATTATGAAAGTCAACAATGCCTAAAGGTAATGCATTAGCAATTTTGTTGAAAATAATTATCTGCCTTATCGAAATCGGAACCCAATGGGCATGGGTATCAATATTAATGAAATTTGAATGGTCTGGTCTGGGTCGTGGCTTGATGTTCATGGGTTTCGGCTGGGTTGGGCTTGGGGTTTGGGCACCCATGATAGTCTCTGCTGTAGACAGTCATTTCACGCTACGGCCGTTACGCCCGGTACGGCCGATACAGCCACCCTATATCAGACTGATGGGATGACTGATCGCGCTGATCTCTGGCGAGCGGTGGCGGCAGCAGCCACTCAAACTGGATCGCTAGCGTCGGACTGTCTCCGTCAAAACTGGCCGATACACCTTTAGTTCGACATATTCTATAGAGAATGTATTATGTTCTGGCTATTTTTGTTATATAGATTGTTGATCTAAGCATACAAAGTTACTCTGGAGTCTATGAAGTGGGAAACCCATTAGTGAGAAACAGAACGACTACACCTATAATTAAAAATAGTGTAAATTGTGGGTGGTTTGGTAGCGGCAAGTGTGCGTTATTTCAAGCAGAATAATTGGTCAGTCATTAATGAAAGCCATTTTCCAGTGTCCATGCGTTCTCTGAACAACAATGATAGATTCTGCTCCACACGAGTGAGACAGCAATCATTATATAGTGTTTATGTGGATCCTGTTTGTGTAGGATGATGATTTGTTTATGATCGCTCCGACCACAGCTGTCTCCCGGCGGATCTTAGTGCGTAGCAGGTAAATAGAGAGCAGGGGCGAAACATTACTGGAAATTTAAGCAATTATCTAAAATTGATATCGATTTGACATCGACATAGGACACAGATATTTTGCATTTATCTTGTCTAATAGCGTGCCTTCCGATTAAATACTATCCTCAGGAAACGTTTATTGGTCGGATCATTTTACATCATTTGGTGTAATCGTCACAGTGACAAAACCTTATCTTGTGGGACTTGTGCGCTTCTGGAAAATACCCGTGCAATCTGGTACTTTTAATTAACTAAAGGAATACATTCTTTAGATAGTTGCATCCACATAGTTTTCTAGCTAAAGCTTTCGTCTGTTTCCGATCACCCGCTGCAGCAGTGTGCAACAGTTGTCCCCGCTGACGGACCTGGGTGATCGGCGCAGCTGTTGATCAGTGCAGAGAGGAAAGCCTCAGGCTGCCACCTGCAGCTTCGTTTGGCGGCTGCAACGCGCCACACAGATCGTCGGCAGGGGGGGGTTACGCAGCCACTCAGCTCTACCAGCACTGCGCTGTGTTGCAGCTCCGTTTGCGGCTCACCGCCAGCACAAACACCAGCGGGGTTACGCCAAGAAGCTCTCAGTCTCTCACCAGCACTGCGCCTGTGTTCAGCTCCGTTTGCGGCTCACCGCCAGCACACACCAGCGGGGGTCTACAGCAGCTTCAGCTCTCACCAGCATGCCCTGTGTTCGCTCCGTTTGATGGCGCTCACCGCCAGCACACAGCCAGCGGGGGTTACCAGAGCAAGCTCCTCGCTTCTGCACCAAGCAACTGGCCCTGTGTTTAGCCTCGTTTGCGGCTCAACCGCCAGCACCACAACCAGCGCGGGTTACCAGGCAGCCTCCTCAGCTCTCACCAGCACTGCCAACTGTGTTTCAGCTCCGTTTGCGGCTCACCGCCAGCACACACCAGCGGGGGTTACCAGCAGCTCCTCAGCTCTCACCAGCACTGCCCTGGGCTGTGTTTACGACGTCTCAGCTCGAGGCTAAGCGGCGTCCGTGGCAGCGGCGGCCGGCGGTGACACGGCTCGGCAGGAGCGGGCGGTGGCCGAGATCGATCCTACACCTGGCACTCTGACTCGGCGAGACCAGACAGGCGCGCTCAACCAGTCGGAGTTCAGCCCATCCACTGGGTCTGCTGTCTGAGATACTCTCGATCTGGACAGGCAGTCCTGACTCGCGAGACCAGACAGGCGCGCTGCAATCCAGATCGGAGTTCAGCCCATCCCACCGGTCCTGCCTGTCTGAGATATCTGTCTGGACAGGCAGTCTGACTCGGCGAGACCAAAGCAGAAGGCGCGCTCAACAGAGTCGGAGTTCAAGCCCATCCACCGGGTCTGCTGTCTGATATATCTGTCTGGACACCCAGTCTGACTCGGCGAGACCAGGCAGGCGCGCTCAACCAGTCGGAGTTCAGCCCATCCACTGGGTCTGCTGTCTGGTGTATCTGTCTGGACACCCAGTCTGACTCGGCGAGACCAGACAGGCGCGCTCAACCAGTCGGAGTTCAGCCCATCCACTGGGTCTGGCTGTCTGAGATATCGCTGTCCTGGACAGGCATAGTGCTGACTGGCGGAACCAGGCCAGGCGCGCATCAACCAGTCGGAGTTCAGCCATCCACTTGGTCTGCTGTCATGAGATATCTGTCTGGACCAGGCAGTTCTTGACTCGGCGGAGACCAAAGGCAGGCGCGCTCAACCAGTCGGAGTTCAGCCCATCCACTGGGATCTGCTGTCTGAGATATCTGTCATGGACAGGCAGTCCTGACTGCGGCGAGACGCAGGCAGGCGCGCTCCAACCAGCTCGGAGTTAGACCATCCCATCTGGGTCTGCTGTTCTGAGATATCTGTCTGGACACCCAGTCCTGACTCGGCGAGACGAGGCAGGTGCGCGCTCAAAGCGCAGTCGGGAAGTTCAGCCATCCACTGGGTCCTGCTGTCTGAAGGATATCTGTCTGACAAGGCACTCTGACTCGGCGAAGGACCAGACAGGCGCGCTCAACCAGTGGAGTTCAGAGCCATCGCACACGGGTCTGCTGTTGAGATATCTGTCTGGACACAGGTCTGACTCGCGAGACCAGGCAGGCGCGCCTCTAACCATCGGAGTTCAGCCCATCCACTGGGTCTGCTGTCTGAGATATCTGTCTGGACAGGCAGTCTGACTCGGCGAGACCGGACAGGCGCGCTCAACCAGTCGGAGTTCAGCCCATCCACCGGGTCTGCTGTCGTCTGATATAGCTGTCTGGACAGGTATCACGGCTTACCGCCGGTGAATTTGCGACATCACATGAATTTGGAGAATGTCCACTTGCACCAGCATCTGCCCCAACGCGACGCTTTCCACCTAAGTCTCATAACTAGCCGACATGAGCTCTGTTCCAGCCCAATGCTCTCAGGCTCATCGCACTCTGCAGATTCTGCCAAGTTCATCCATTCGTTTAGTTCCTCTACACCGTTCCTCCACTCAGCTTCACCGCTGAAAATTTACCGTCCTACTTCATTTCCATTTCTTTATATTGAAGTCTTCAGTTTTATACTCCAGCTGATTCATTATTTATAATCGCAGTTATCAGTTGAGCACGACCCTATGCTTGCCAAATCAAACACGCTGAAAACTTTTAATACTTCCTCCATAGCTCATCCACTAAATATCAGCAGTCGCTGCTGCAGGAAGAGAACTAACTTATTTAGCCATTCTGCTACTCTGCAATTCAGTCAGAATTAATAACTGAAATATCGTGAGAATATGCAGTGATAGCAGGGAAGGAGCTGCTCTAGACAAGTTAGGGACGGGGGCTGAACTGGGAAAAAACTGCTTTAAAGAACCATCAGAATCCTCTAAATACATATTTCTCACCGAATTTGACCCACTTCCTTGTCCAAGTGCGGGGGACTGAAACCCAAGTTAGGGGGGAGGGGCTGAAGCCTCCAAGCGTATAGGATCCTACTAGTGATGCCAATTGGTATAATCATTTTCGGAATTCCGAATTTGTCTGGAGACTGATTCGGTTTTCGGACGGACATGAGCATATTTCTTTGGACATTTTCGGACATCCAATGCTCAAGGATGGCTTGTCGCGAAAATCGTGCGTCTGAACAGCAAGCCTATTTATTATTTCCTGTATATAAATGGATATATGGTGATGGTGGCTTTCGGTTATCCCAACTAAAGCACTCATATGACACAAAGGCCTGTATTTATACATATAAATCGAGAGATACACTGAATGTTTTACATTCCATATTGAATACTTTTTCTGCTTTCGGACAAATTTAAGACAAATGATTATTTTTGGACAGTTTCGGACGGACAGCTGGTCATGGTCTTGGACATCGGTCAAATATTGGCAAAACATTTCCTGGAATAAGCAGCACTAGGTCCCACACCCCTGGGGAGCGGCCATCTTCAGTCGCCACCAGACGGAGTTCGACTCTCCCTCACCCAGCTCTCTCTCTCTCTCAGCTCTCTCCCAGCTCTTTCCCAGCTCTTTCTCAGCTCTCTCCCAGTGCGAGTTCGCCCATTCGGACCTGTCGCCTCTTGGTTCGGATGCGAGGTCGTTAATCTGCTCGTCGAACAAACTAGGTGCAGCTCGGCTGGGCCGACGAGCACCCTCCAGTTGATTCGAGCTCTCCCTCCACCCCACCCCACCCTCAGCAGACGGACGAGATGCAGGGCCGCGGATCAGCCAACGCCAGAGGCCGCCATCAATGACTCGACGACCCTCCATTCACCGATGGAGGGGGCGTCAATTCACCGATGGAGAGCGTCGAGTCACCGATGGAGGGGGCGTCGATTCACCGAAGGAGGGAGCATCGAGTCACTGATGGAGGGCGACGACAAGTTTATGATGAAAAGAGTATCGAGTCACTGATCGAGAGGGCGTCGAGCCACGGATGATGGGTGGCGTCGAGTCACTGATGGAAGACGGGGTAGCCGTCCCACCACCACCAGTAGTTGCCGAATGCCGTCGTCTGTGTGTATTAGCTGCGTCCTGCTGGAGGCAGGGGATGCTGAACAGTGAACAGTGCCATTACCGCCGGTCCCCGCTGCCTGCTGGGCAAGCCGTCTTGTTTGGTGAGCTGTCAGTGGCCCGCTGCACCTCTGCCAGTCAGTGATCCGCTCCTCTCAGGGTCGACTGAGAAGCGGCCAGCAGCGCTACTCAC
>VOPJ01008353.1:0-13012 GCA_014673585.1 Semibalanus balanoides
CCAGCTTGGTGCTGCCGGCCTGATCAGGAGGTATCTACGAATGATGATGCATTATTCTTGCAAGCCGCGCTCCTGCAGTCGCACATAGTCGATATGTGCCAACTCTGATATCTGGCTGCGAGACTGCGCCTCTCACACCTTCAGATGTGCAGCGCTTAGATACCAGCCAAGCAACTTGCATCAAAGCCGCCTGCCTGGGACTGCCAAGCACTTCTCATCACACCGCTCTGCTTACTGCCTTGCACGTGCCTCCTCCCATACACGAATCGCTCAGAGGCTCCATATTTCAGTGTTTTAGAGGCAACTTCCGTCGTCCATGCCGACTGCATTCACATATATATTATATCGGGTCTCGCTCATCTCGCTGTGGAACCTGCATGCACATTGCTTTGGTTCATTCGTTGTCCCAGGTCTATGCAAATGTCATATAATAATTTGGCGTCATCTGGCACATCGCTTGCCGGCTGCATTGACTTTGAACGGATGTACGCACGCCCGTAGCCGAGTGGTACTGGTAGAAGTATAAGGCTGGTACTGTCCGGACTCAGTGCCAAGCGACAGACGCTTGCTGAGGCTACTTACCTCAGCGTAGCTTTATTCACGGAGGCTGGCAAATCAACCAGTCGTCCAAGCAGACGGATGAGGACTGCGGCCAGTAAAAACCCACTGCTGGTGCCCTGTTTATACTGTTTGTGTTATACTTGTGTGTGTACTTGTCATTTTGTGATGCCTAATAAATATTGATTGATTGATTGATTGATATTGAACAATGCACGAATAGCCTAACAGATGTATATGCGCAGTGGCCTATTAACCCGCGAGTTACTGGGGGGTCTATTTATAGCCCCCTCCCGTTATTTTACAATATCTTCTCAACGAACAGAGATATCGTCACCAAGCTTTCAGTACCTTATTCCACATCAATTTGACACATGCTACCTGAAGAAAAATGATGAGGTTATCAAAGGTCAAACAGGAATGACGTCAGAGTGACGTCATGTTCTGCGTTTTTTGTTGAAAAATAAGGTTTTGCGGGAAACGCTGTCAAAAGAACAATTTACAAGTTAACTTCAATTATTATATACAAAATGACAGAAAACGAACTTGGCTAAAATAATAATGATCTCGGATTTGTAAAAATTAATAAAACTCAAAATCTTGCAAATAAAATGCCATTACAAAAATCAAAACAAAATCCGAATTTTCAAAAAAGGCACATATATGTTCTACAAGAGTGCAATGAATATGTGTATTGTGTAGCAAGTTTGAGGACGATATCTTCAAAAATGAATAACTTAAAACCCTTCAAAACCAAAAATCGACCACCTCTACAGCATAACCATGCATGCAAATTGCATTTCCGTTTTTTGTCTTTTACTTCTATTTATATGGAAAAACAATGTTCAAGGTCATTTTTCGCGTTCTAGTCGAATACAAACCCATATTCATGTGTTACAACTACTAATGACAGTAATCTGCAGTTTGACCTCGTGACCTTGGATGACCTTGACCTGAGCCAGGGTCAAAAACAGCTTAGAATTGTAATTATAAGCGTTAGATACACGAATCATACCGATTTATCAACTGATTATACGTTTAATATCGCATTTTTGCGCGACGATTCCATCCACCGGAATTTGATGACACGGTCAAACATTTTGTTTTTGATGTGACCTGTGACGTCGACAGTGACCCTGAGGATAACAATATTGAGTTTCCTTCGACAAATGTAAAAGGGCTATCTAATGCCGTTTGAATGTTTAGGATCGGTCCAGTAGTTTTGGAGATCAGAGGGGGGCTACAAATAGCCCCTCCCCCGTAACTCGCCTTACGGAATATACCTCAGTAACGCGCGGCCGCGTTAAAGGGGGCATGGCAGACATACCCCCTCCCACTGGCGCCAAAGGCGCGCTCCAGAATATGTTGTATCCATTCGGCGGGACAACATTTGTGTGCAAATTTCGAACACCAAGGTAACAATGTTTTGTTTGACTAATAATGCAAGCGTTTTATAAGTACTGTCTATGTGGTTTTTCACAAAATAAGCAAGGCCCCCCTCCCCATAAAGCCCCTCCCCTTGGCTGATTTGGTAAAATACACACTGTCTATGCGTTGCGATAAACAGTAAAAATATGACTCCTGTTTGTAGCTACCAGTTATGGTAAACGGTAAGCGAATAAGATGCATTTCACACAATCTAGGTGACATTGCAACGACGCGCATTCAGCAGTGTCATGAAATGGGGTCGCTCAGGTGCATAATGAACCGGGTGGATCACGACGGTAACGGAGTGGGACAGGAATACTAGTCAAGAACGGGACGGAAACGGAGTGGGACAGGAATACTAGTCAAGAACGGGACGGAAACGGGTAGGGAATGTGACAACAACGGGAACGGAACGGGAACGGGAATGAAAGGGGAACAGAAAGGGAACAGAAAGGGAACGGGAACGGAACGGGAACGGAACGGAAACGGAACGGAACGGGATCGAAACGGGAACGAAACGGGAACTGGACGGGAACGGAGCGGAAACGGAACGGAAACGGAACGGAACGGGAACGGAAACGGAACGGAACGGAACGGAAATGGAACGGAAATGGAACGGAAACGGAACGGGAACGGAAACGGAACGGAAACGGGAACGGAAACGGGAACGGAAACGGAACAGAAACTGAACGGGAACGGAACGGAAACGGAACGGGTTTGGCAACGACCTCCGATTTCTGTAAAATGCTTGTAAGAAAAGTCTATCTCCAATATTTTTATTATCGAAGGCTTATATATTGAAATCAATGCTGGCATGAAAAAATGTCAAAGTTTTAAGTGGCCACATTATTAAAAACGTGTTTTTACTTAAAATCGCGTTTTTAATTTCTTAAGTTTTGAAATTGTAAAAAAAAACACATTAATATATGGCTTATGTTGATTCTTATCATATATAGGTTTAAATCACTCCAATAGTTTATACGGGAGATATCGCCTGCTGAAAATTGAAGGTTTGAGCAAGTGGGCGCAAATTGACCTTAATTGTCGGCGCGCCTAGAAATCCCAATAAACAACAAAGAAGGTTTGAGCAAAATCGAATAATGCCTGAGGCTATAACTTGAAAACCATTTGACGGATGGCGCTGAAAATTGCACAGCATGAATCTACCGCCCAGATAATTCCCTACACGCAGTTTAAGCAAAATATGAGATGTAGGGTGTTTGTTTGTTTATTGGGGCTTTTGGGCGCGTCGACAACAAAGGTCATTTTGCGCCCAGATGTAGGGTGTTATGGCAGCTCCGAAAAAGGCGACGCGAACACAAAGACGCGAACATCGGCACCAGGGTCCCGGAACATGCTCAAGTGGTGCCCAACTTGCTGTACCAAAGATCTAATTAATAGTGGGAACCAGGCAGGACTATCTACCCCGAGAATCTTCCAAGCTTCTCAGTACACAGGGGCCATTAATGCGCGTAAAGTCGTAATGCCTCTTGCTGCTTTCAAACCATTTACAACTGTTACCAGCATTGACGGATCCAGGGGGGGGGCATTTAGAGCCATGCCCCGGCTTAAAGTGGCTGTTTGCCCACCCAACGAACACGCTTAACAAAAAAGAATGGAAGAACAAGAATGGAAGAGAAAGTCCAAAAGAAAAGTGATCGGAAAATCTGTATAATAATGGCTTTGCCTTAGAGAAAACTGCAATTTAAACAATTTATGGGGAAATATAACAATTTATCGTCAAAATGCCTTTGCAGCAGTCAAAATCCAGCTATCCACAGTAAAACAAACTGAAAATTTTCGTGTCGCTTCGCGGCAAGCTTCGCAATTGCCTATACAAATTTGTTATAGCCACTTATCCTATGCAAGGCCGGAGTCCCGCCGTCTATATTTATGAGTTTTATCAGGCAAACCCGTAACAAAATTTGCGCCGCTTCAAATAACTCAAGTACCTACTGTAACATGAAAATCCACATTGAGATGCTGCAAAGACGCTTTTGTAGTAATTTCAGCCGACCCCCACTTAAAATATACGGCGACGCCCCCACGAGTCGATTTGAGATAGACGTTATTACAACTTATTTGTATATTCTGTAGCACATATGCCACAAAGTATTGCGTTTTTGCGTTTTTCCCATTCTTTTTTGTTAAGCTCTAATACGTGACCGACCCAAATCCGGGACAAAAAGAAAGGGTACCTTTTTGCCAAAAAAGTTGCCCCTTTCCCAAAACCGACGGCTGGATCCACCAGTGTAGCTTAGGGCAAGGTCAGAAAAATAAATGTTCCATTTCAAGCTCAAAATCAAGGTGAAAGAACGTTGACTTAACATAGCGACCCAGCCACTTATTCAGCGGCAACGACCTCCGATTAATTTAAATATGACATAAAATATGGACCTTAATTTTGTTTATTTTTGATGATTTTTAAAACCCAGCCCTGAGATATAATAATTGACCCTTGCCTTGAGCTGTATTTGAGCTAAAAATGAAGAAGATCGAGCGGTAGCTTTGAGCATCTTTTATGTTTCCCATCATTTCACCTTGATCTTGACCTTGAAGGAGACGTGCTTTATACAAAATAAACACCAGATTCGTGATCCTCGTAGTCTAATGGATCATTTTTTTTTTAAACCTGAGGTCGTTGCTAAATAAGTCGCGTAATAAGCCGCCTTATTCACGGACTAATAATATTTATGTGACAAATGTAAAACGAGTGAAAGGAAGGCTTTATTTTTATCTAATAGTTCATGTTTTGAAACTTATTTTAAGCTAAAAAACGAATAAATACCCGACGTTTCGCGTTTATTGCTTAGTCATGGGCAAGAATATATTTTGATTTTGCAAATATGATTTTGGCGACATGATACATGCATAAAAAGTCATTCAAAATTCTTACATAGTCTTACATTATTCACGGACATGGATTTCACTCGTTTCACATTATTCAAGGATACGGATTTCGCTTGTTTATGCATTGATAGATGATTTAAAGCAAACCCTCCTTTGTAAAAACGCTTAGATCTTCTTCTATACAAGGAAATATGTCAACTTTTCGGTTACTTCAGGCGTTTTTTTTTGGGGGGGGGGGCAATTTCCTATTTTGCCAAACAGTAGATCCGCCGCATTAAGTGGCACCTGAATAAAACATACAATCTGCACTTCGGGTGAAGACATAGCAAGTGTATAATGAGGACCAAACGGTCATAAAAAAACAAAAGGAACGAACATGCTGTCATATTGTGTCATCAACAGTATGTTTGAAACATGATACTAGTCCAATTCATGTCACCATGGGCTGACTAAAAACCATCGGATCTTCGCCAGTTTCTTTTGGAAAATGATGGTGGCATGTCGTAAAGGGTGGTGGCAGATGACGGCAGGTCAACTGCAATTTGAACGTGATTAAGACATGTAAAATTAGAACCTCCTATAAGTTAAAGGAGCAAAAATCTGCGTCCTTTTGCTTACAGTAATTAACAGCTATCTCAGCTGACAGTTACAACAAATTTACTATTTCATTTGGCTGCCACTGGTCTGAACGGTCCGGGAACGTAATGAGCCCGCAACATTTACTAACAACATTGTTGTCACAATCACCGTGTCATTTAAGTGGCATGAAGCGAGTCGGTGTCTTGGTGGTGTAGCTTTCTACTGTATCTCCCCTTTGCCTCATCCGCACCGGCCTGCGGTCGCCGCGCCGGCAAGCTGTCCCGCGTCACCATAGCTGACCCTCCTACCTGGGGTGACCCATCACCTTTCCCATCCAGGGCCGCTCAAACCATTCCGAGTGTGACGGTACTGCCACCTGCTGAGCTGTGGATACATTCAGACAGACTGTACAGTGGTAAATCTAAATCAAGGGATTGATCCATTGGCCACCAGATAAACACAATTGCGGAGGAGACACGGCTGTTGGGTTGTTTATCATCAGTCCAAAAGGGGCCTCATTTCCGATCCATTAGTGGTGCCGCCGGCTTCACGACTCAAGGGGCGACACCTGCACTCGCAGGGGCGCCCCCCCCCCGCGAGGCATGCAAGGGCGCCGACTGCACAGTCACAACACATTATGCCGCCCTCGGAAGTATGGATGGAGTTTTAAAGAAAAATAAGTTGGTGGGGCACTGCCTGGTTGTTTTGCATGTTTTAAGTGAACAATTGTTATTGTTACGCTAGGAACGGTTCAAATTTGTCAAAAATTGGTGGGGCAAAGCGATAATTTGGTGGGTCAGTGGGCCCACAATTTGAATAGGGAACGCCACCCGTGCTGGGAGGGCATCATGCCGAAGACATTTTGCTGCTCTCAGAAAGCATTTTGCCACCCTCAGAGCGCATTATGCCTCCCTCTGAAGACATTTTGCCGCCATTAGCACCCTTTAAAGGTAACATGCCGCCCTCGGAAGACATCTTGCCGCCCTCAAAAGACATTTTATTGCACTCAGAGCGCAATTGATTACTGCCTCAGAAAGCATCATACTCCCTCCTCGGTAAGACATATTGCCGCCCTTTGAAACAATTTAAGCCGCCCTCTGAACGGCATATGGCGCCATGAAAAGTTATTTTGCCGTCATCAGAGACGTCTTGCCGCTAGCAAGACACCTTGCCGCCTTTGGAAGGCGATTATTCCGCCCTTAGAGCGTATTATCCACCCTTTAGAAGGCATCATGCCGCCCTCGGAAGACATCTTGCCGCCCTAGAAGGCATCTTGACCGCCATTGCAACTGTAATCAAGGGGCGCCACATTTTGGAAGAGGGCGCACATGAGCTTGGACCAGTGGCGTGTGGCAGAAATTAAAACAAATGATTAAGTAATTACCTTACGGGGCGCCACCTGATCGACAGGGGACGCCACCAATATTGGCGAAAATTGGTGTGGGAGGCCGCCTTTCTTCCGCACGTGCTCGTTCGTGCCTTTCACATTGTGCTGGGTGTCAATCACTAGCCGGATGGGCGCCTCATAGCCGGAGTGCGGCGTCACTGGCCGGAGGCGGCGCTGCACTTTCCCGGGGGTCGTGTCACAAGCCAGAGGCGCCTTTCAAAATGGCCGGAGGGCGCCGTCTTGACCGGAGGGGCGCTGTCACGTTTAGACAGGCGCGCCCTCACTGGCTGGGAACGTCCTTACTCTGGCCGGAGGGGCGCCGTCACTGATCGGACGGGCGCCAGCTTTGCATGGGCGCCTGGGTCCAAATGACCGGGTCATACCGTATACTGGGTACAGCCGTATACTGGGCTGTATACCCAGTATACATACCGTATACTGGGTATACAGCTCACAGCTAAATATGTATAATATTAAAAAAGTGTTAAACTGTGATGCAAAACTCATTTTCGGCCGCAAAAAGTATGATCACGCGTCGGACCTGCATCAGAGACATGGCTGGCTCTCCGCTGCTAATCTGGGTAAGCTCCATGACCATTTTCTCCTCACCAACACGTCTCACATTCAGGCGAGCCTGAATCACTGCCCGTAGTAGGTATGCTCCGGATGTGGGCGACATTGGCACCAGTCGTCCACGAGACAGGACAATGACGCCCATTTAATCTATAAATTTTTGACTGAGTTATGTACTCCAAGTGCCAGCCTCTTCCTAACTGGTTTGAGATTCCAAAAACATGTGCGCTATAGCTCGTTATCAATATAAAAATAATCAACAGTGATATACAAATTGAAAAATATTCCGAACAATTTGACATATGTAAATCACTTAAAAAAATATAAAATATATTAAGATTACAAATTTTCTATACCTAGCTGAGTGTTCAGCAAAATTCAATAAACGCATCTAAGACTGAGCTTACCACTAGGTGGAAGGTAAGTTGACGTCTATTTGGGAATAGAGGGACAGGTGGCGCTAGCTGAAAGTCACGATTAACTATAGGTGGCGCTAGGTGGTATCGAGGGTGATGGCGACAAATCAGAAAAATCGTCCGTGCCTTCCAAATAACACTTTTGGAATTTTTTGCTGTTTAACTATCATTTTAGGCCCAGCGCCATATAAAATCACCGGTTCCCTAAGATCTGACGGAAAAACGGGTCTGACGACACAGTCTAATAGTCAAGCTTTTCCAGCGTACACTGCTTAAATTCGTTCAGCATGGTGGTGGATTTTGGGTGTTGTAAAAGGCTAAGATCAAAGCAAAGCCCTGTTAGGCGCCATGGCTCTACGTGACAGGCGCGTCGTGTGGCCAGGCTTTCAAAGTCAATGCCAGTGACGGCGCTCCGTAGCCAGTCGATTGTCTCATCGTCAGTTTTACAGATTTCAGAACTTCTGACCAGCATCCACTCGGATGGTGGAGAGTTAAATTGCTTTGGGTGCCTAGTTACGTGGGCGTTGAAGGCAACGAGAGAGCAGACGAAGCTGCCATAGCTGCCTCGCTCTCCTCACGTATTCGTTCGCTTGGGGTTGAGGCCGACGATATGAATCCAGCTGTAGGCCGCATCATACTCACGGAATGGCAAGATAGGTGGAGTAATGAGTCAGACTGCGCTCTGAGACGCCTTCGCCCGAATATCGGCAAGTGGGGTTCGAGCAGCAGGCGTAACAGGATTGAAGAAGTAGCTCTACTTATACTCCGCATCGGTCACTGCCACGCCACTCACAGCCACCATCTGAACCAGCTCTGAGCCGCCTGTATTACCCACGCTCCACCGACTACGGAGTGTGAAACACGATTTTGTCGCCCAGTGACATCGGCGAACAGCTGAGAGTAATACAATCGCGTTTCTTCCCCCCAACGCATCGCTCGCCGACGTACTGGGGGACAGTGCTACTGTCAGCATCCGACAAGTTCCCTCTTACCTACAGAACATCCGTTTTAACATCGTGTACAATCCTCAAATTGAATGCGATGAACGAGCGTAGACGGATGGGCGTTGATGCCTCCATGTGCTTAGCGGTCCCCCCCCCAACCCCAATCACACGAAAAAGATGCCGCAAAACATTCTTGTGATTAGAGCTACTAAATTAAAAAGAATTCTTACGTCTGGCTGACGTTGTTTTTCTTTCATTCACCGTGGCCTTTTGATTACATGTGCATGTGCATGCGCATATGACAATTAATGTCACGCTAAAATATGCCTTTATCAACGCGCAATGACTTCAATACTACTTCGCTATCCTTCGTCAGCGTGCTGTTTTGCTTTGATATGCAACTATTGTGTGTCATCGGCGTCATCGGTGTCATCGGCGTTTCTAATTGTCAAGAAACGTTAACAAGTGCCGTTTTGGGGTAAAAAATATCCAAAAATCCACTCTAACCTTGACCAAATGGCTTAAGGTCAATAAAATAGGTATCAATATAATCCTCTTATTGCGAGAAAAACGTTTGTCACAGTTTGCCATCTCTACCATTCGTGAAACAGAAGCTGGATCGCGGCAGCGCTCATTTTCATTGAAAACTAGCATGACTTATACAAAAGTCAAATATACCCCCCTTAACCGACGTCGTAGCCAAAACTGATTTGCATATTCGAAATCAGCATGAAAAACTACACCAGGATCACAACCCAGCTAGATAAAAGTTGACAACGGGTACTTTTTGAAACAAGTAGTCTACATACTCCGAACACAACACAGGATGTAGCCATCAGCCACCTGACCAGTACTGGATCTGGTACACCTGGCTGAAACTATACACAGGTATCTATACCGAGACACAGCAATGGTACAGGTCTACGAAATATCTATGCTGTGTTAAAAAAATAACCCAAATGTTTAAAGCGGACGAATTTTCGAAGTCAGGCCCCGCGCTAAGCACACACTGCTGCACAGACCGTGACCCAACCAATCGATCACACAATTCCTGGCGTCCGTCAGAATTAGGAACGAAAGTGTTTACGTGCCCGACATATCTAACACGGTTCAAACCCGCCCTCTAAACGTCACTTGACATCATTGCGACCGCTGCCACGGCGCAGGCCATACCAGTAAGGTTACAAACAGCGAGCGCTGAAGCGCTCGGACCCCAGGGCTGCCACTATCGGTGAGGTCCAGAAACCCGGCGCTCTCCCGACTGGAGCTACAGGGGCGGATGCTAAAGGTAATGCTTTGCTTTGATGAACGTAAAAACACACTTCCCTATCATGATTACTCAGTCCGCCCACCCGGTATATGAGACAGTATTGTTTCTTGGTAATGTATATCAATATGCGTTGTCAAATATTGCAGTTGCAACATAATTGGCGTTCATCAGTTGAAATATATTCAAAACACCAACACCAACTGCAATTCATCAAAGTGCATTCCCAGCCACGCGTCCACACTGCATACCCATGGGGTAAGTTGAATTACATAGCCAGACATATCATAGAATATCAATTACATATCGGTCACAAGAAGTGAGAGCAGCTACTGCAGGCGCGGATCCAGGATTTCGGTCAGGGGGGACGTTATACAAAATGTAGCACCGTCCTGGCGCGACCTATGGTTGCAACATAGACGAGACCGGCTCAATGGGGGAGAGGGGGCACGCGCGCCCAAGATCCGCGCCTGACTACTGAACCAAACTGGTGACCAAAGAGTTCGATGCACAGCATAAACACTGCACCAAAAATCATGCAACAGCAGGAAATATTTGCTATCTACCGCCAGTGTCTCAATAGACCAGTCCACATAAAGTTCTTGTGCACATCAGTTGACAGCCGAGCACTTGTCTACATGCTTCCGTAATTCACCGGGTGTAATAAAGCCTTTATCACACCGGTCACAGCTGTGTCTGTAGTCGTGTGTGGTGGCAGATAAGGTGCTGCTTTATGGCCGACTGATCCGAGAACCGGGCCGAGCAGGAGGAGCAACCGTATGCCGCTCTCCCGTGTGAGTCCGCATGTGTCTGGTGAGGGGACCACCGTCGAGCGAACCAGGCCAGGCAGGAGGAGCAGCCGTACGGCCGCTCTCCCGTGTGAGTCAGCATGTGCATGGTGAGGTGCGTCTGTCTAACGAACCGGGAAGAGCAGGAGGAGCAGCCATACGGCCGCTCTCCCGTGTGAGTCAGCATGTGTGAGGTGAGGCGCGACCGTAAACTGAACCGGGCTGAGCAGGAGGAGCAGCCGTACGGCCGCTCTCCCGTGTGAGTCAGCATATGTGTGGTGAGGGACGACCGTTGAACGAACCGCGCTGGGCAGGAGGAGCAGCCGTACGGCCGCTCTCCCGTGTGCGTTAAGCAATGGCGTCTCATGCTAGCCATAACGTCTGTGGAGTAATCGCACCACTCACACTTGTGTTTGCCGTCCCTGCCAATGCGGCCGTGACGGTGCTTCACATTTTTTCAGACGGTCCTGTCCCAACAGCGTAGTCGCAGTGGACCACAGTGAAGCATGCTTACACCTGGGGAACAGATGGTTACTATAACAGCTCAAATGGACAATATTGATATTTGTAAACGAGTCTTTGTTTTGCTAGTATATGAATATCAAGTGACAGCAGTTTGTTTGTTTATTGGGGTTTTCGGGCGCGCCGACAACTAAGGTCAATTTGCGCCCATAAGTGACAGCAGTATACATGATAAGCAAATTAAAGGAAACCAGTCACTTTGCCCAAATTGCTGCGAATGTATCATACGTTTAATCATGTACAAGAAAATGTATTGCTAAATTAAATTTGTTTGGCCTACATTATCAAGATATATAAAAAAAGTGTTTCTAATTTACATCAGGTAATTAAGATCACTTAAATTTAGAAGTAATAAAACTTTCTTGGGAAGATGTATTTCTTCGTTTAAGAAGTTCTTGTAATACATTATCAAAATTTAATATAAACTATATAAGAGACGAGCCATCACATTGGGCACGTGGGAGTCATGTTGCACTTTGGTGATTTGCGAAAAACACAGTTTGGTAAAGTTCTAAATATTTTTAGCAAATGTTGAGCTTCACTTATCAAATATATTTGGAAAATATTTTAGCATAATATTTTACCAGCTGGATTTTCGCTTTTTAACCCGCCATTGGCTGGGGGGGGGCGAAAAACGCCCCCCTCAGGGATTTTCACAATAGCTCACAAACGAACAGCGCTATCAACTCCAAACTTCGGGTACCTTATCCTACATCAATTTGGCGTCTTCCAATGCCAAATTTTGAAAAAAATCGTTCGAAATTTTTCGAGTTATTATCGAATTTAGTGGACGTCACTACACACCACTTTGGCGCAAATATCAGCTAAAGCTTCTAACAGTCTGTAAATAGACCATTTCCTTAAGCAAATGCAATTCAAAAAACTTCAAAAGATAGAAAAAATTGCAAGGGGAGAAAATTCTATTCTTCAGATTTTCGATTTTTTTTTATTTTGACCCCCCAAAACCAAAAATCAGTTTTTGGAAAAAATGTCCAACAAAATCAATATTTAATTTTTTCAAAAAACGGAAGATATGTTAAGAAGCCACCATATGTACATTACCCAAAACAATTTCAAAGCCATATCTTCTATTTTTGAATCACTGATTGCTTCCCCAAGTATGATTACCTCATGACGTCACTTTTTAAAGCACGTTTTTGGGGCGTTATCGACCAGATACATAACATTAAAGGGTACCACTGTTGTTGCTGAGACAAAACTGGATTATATTAATGCATTTTTTAGTTAACATTTATATATTTTCAAATTTGACCTCTAATGACCTGACCTTGACCTATATCGGGTCGACTGAAAAATACTCTATATCGAGTTATTTGAGTAAGATAACCCATAAAACATGTGTTCGCATATCTCTTGCAATTAGTGACCTGATATGACCTGTTATTGACCTTGGACAATTTGCTGACATTTTCACTTTTGCTTATACGAGAGATGCACTATACATTGAAGAGCACTTTGTGCGATTTTCGTCTCAATATACGGCTTTGGATGTGGAAGTATGGCCAAAAACTAAAATAACTAACCATTTGACCTTTTGACCTGACTGTGACGTGACATAAGACCTTATTTATCAAATTTCGAGTTACGCTTTAAGAGTGATCTCGTTGAGAGCTTTCGATTGCCGTCTTGCGCGTCTCGCTGCGATAGTTGGTTCGGGAGATAAGGTGGGGGGGCGTTTT